>SNQJ01S0090048.1:0-33064 GCA_010110895.2 Picea sitchensis | reverse complement strand
AGGTTGCTAAGTGTATGAAATAATTTGTGTATGCTGATTTTGTCATTAAACATCTAAAAAATCATGCTCCCTTAATTTTCAACCTCCCTCAATTTTAGATTGTGAGTTTCAAGCTCCCACGATTTTCCAAGTTCCAATAAATCCACACAGAAGTTCCAATGGTGAATGTCAAATTCTTTACATTGTCGAATGATTTACAATATTGGCGAATTTACATTGGTGAATACTTTGTTTTTCATTGCGCAAGGGCACTTTTTTATTTTTTTGTTTTGTTTGAATAGTTAGTGCTAGATTGGGTGCCATTAGAGCCATATTTAGCACAGATTATTGACCCAAAATGTAATCATGTTGGGGTGCTAAATCTAGCGCTAATGGCGCCCAATTTAGCGTCGACTAATGGCAAAAAATGTAATCATGTTGGGGCAATTTAAATGGGGGAATACCATCCTATCTCCCACATGACGTGAAAGCATTCTATATTGAGCACACTTCATATGAAAACATCTTATCATGTGACACCAATGTGATATCAAGTTAATACACTATCGCCAACCTCCTCACTTCATCGTCAATCCTCCTTTGCATGTGATTAAGAGTTGTATAATGGTGGAGTTGAGTGATGCATGTGGGTCTATTTGGGTTGGAAATTGGACATGGCTTAACTTACTTTCCCTTTCTCTAGACCTCAACCCCTTATCCAAGCATGAGCGATGGATAGAGTTGGGAATTATGTTGGTAATTAGTTATGTTAGTCAATTAGGAAGAAGGATGGAAACAATGGACCATTGACATTGCAAGAACAAGTGTTGTGTCTTGTATGAGCTTAGAGAGGCAAGGATAGAAGTATAATCGATCATTTTCTAAAAAAGGTGAAAATATGAGTTTGAGAGGCCCATTAAAAATGAAAATTGCACTAGGAACACTCACACAATTGACACGACAAAGCACACACTTAAAATCTAGGAATGGGAGAAAGAGGTTGAAGCATTCATGGGGATATACCATAGTAAGAACTTGGAGTTTATTGAGTAGTGGTGATATTTGGAATTGTTGGCTGGGGGAATCTCGACACATCTATACCTACCTCTAGAAGTAGTTTCATCCCCCCCTCTTGTGGAATCAAACCCATCAAAGGAAACCTCCCCCTGTCACCTCTCTTAAACCTTGAAGGAATACAAGGACACAATGCACTTCCAAAATTAGCAAAGCTGGAAACCCATGCAATGGTATTGGTATGCAATAGCATGCAATGGTATTGGAAATGATATTATACATAGATGTTATGTGACTAATGTCATTGTTGTGTATTATAGGATCCATAGGAGGCCATGGATAGAGGACATGGACGACATACACCTACTAAATCAACAAGAGGAAAGTGGGTGGCCATAGAATCAGATACAAAATATGCAGATACAATAAAGGTAAGAAGACAAAGCAACCTCTCGAACCAAGATTCTGTATATGGGAATGACGAATGATGAAAATGAGACCACATAATGAAGGGTCATGCAAACGTGGAGGGTATCGAATATTATGTGGGGATGTCGGGCATTATTGAGTCTTGAAACCCTCACATACCATTAAGTAATGTGTCTTGTCTAACCATGTCAAATTGCTATGCATACAAGCACAGTTTGAAGAAATTTCAATGTTAGCATCATTCACTGCTCACCATGCGGCGTCAGTAGATGACATTGGTGATGGGCATATTGGAAGACATTCCATGACATTTCAAGAGATTTTCAACAAATATTCTATAGATGGGAATGAGGAATGATGACAATGAGATTTCATGACGAACATTGATGCAAATGTGGATGATCTTAAAGATTATGCGAGGACATCAGGGATCTTTGAGTCTTGAAACCCTCACATACCATCTAGGCATGTGTCTACTCTAACCATGTCAAATTTTGACACATACAGTCACAGTTTGAAGAAATTTCAACGTTCATCCCATTCACTGGTCACCATGTGGCATCGATGGATGAAATTGTTGATGGGAATGTTGGTCAAATACGTTCCATGACATTTTGAGAGAGTTTCGACAAATATTCTATAGATAGGAATTATGACGAATGATGACAATGAGACTACATGATAAACGTTGATGAAAACTTGGATGATCTCAAATATTATGCGAGTAGGTTGGGAAATATCCTTCGATATTGAGACCCTTGCATACCATAAAGGCATATTTCTAGTCTAACCATGTCAAATTTTGACCCATCCAGGAAAAGTTTTAAGGAATTTCAACATTGGCCCCATTCACTGCTCATTGGGAAGCATTGGTGGATGGCATTGGTGATGGGCATGTTGGAAGACATCGATGAAATTTCAAGAGAGTTTCAACAAAAATTATGTAGATGTGAATGAAAATGATGACAATGAGACTGCATGATGAACATTGATGCAAACATGGAGGATCTCAAATATTATGCAGGGACATTAGGAATCCTTGAGTCTTGATACCCTTGCATACCATCAAGGCATGTGTCTAGTCAAACCATGTCAAATTTCAACGCATACATGAACAATTTGAAGAAATTTCAAAGTTGGCCCAATTCACTGCTCATCGTGCGACATCAATGGATGACATTGGTGATGGGCGTGTTGGAATATGTTCCATGAAATTTCAAGAGAGTTTCGACAAACACCTAAATTCCCTAAACCCTAATCCATTGACTCTTAAATCCTAATCAAGTCCTACTCCCTAAACCCTTAAGCTCTCAACCTTAGTTAATCACTAATCCCTTAACACAAAATCCATAAATCCCCTGACGCCTAAGACATCGACCCTTAAACACTTAAACCATAATCCCTAATCCCTTAATCCATAAACCCCTATGCCCTAATCACTTAAACATTCATCCCCTAGCCCATAATCCCTAAGCCATTAACCATTAAACTACCTAACCCGTAAGCACCAAATCCCTTAGCTCTTGACCCTTAATCCTTTAAACCCTAACCCATAATCTATTAACCCTTAATCATTGTTATAATCCTAATCTACACCAGACATGCTTACCTGGCATCAAGCCATCTCATATTCCTTCTTTGCCAAGCAATTACTGAACAACTCTTCTTAAAAACACGCTTTTTAAAGGCCCACGCGCACTGATCCACTACTGCACACGTGTACATGCTAGCCGACTCACTACAGCCCGCATGTACCTACAAAAGCATGAAAAAAGGAAAGTTGTTGACATAACACACAGATTTGGGTAAGTTAACTAAACCTTTCGTCCATGCATGGCCGATCATTCGACCAAATACCTAGCCCTTTCTAGCCTATAAAAGAAGGGGTAGGGGTCCCATTTGAAAGGAGGAAAATCATAGTAAAGAAACTCTACCCAATTTGGCATTCCCTTTGTCCCAACCTTTAGCCATCCTTGTGCAAAGAGAAGTATAGAGCAAAGCAGTTGGAGGACAGTTGAAGAGGAGCCCAAGACTAGTTTTGAGGAGCAGTGTCGATCACATATTGTAAGTTTACTCTTGTGAAGATTAATACAAAAAGGAATACTTTTCTCGTCCCACCATATCATGTATTCAAGTTGGATGTTTATTTTATGATATTGTCACCACTAACCCAACAATTAGTTTATGAAATGCATGTTTGTATCTCTCTGTTTGTGCATGTGTGAATGCAAGTCAACTTTAGGAAGAGGCTTGCAATTGAAAAGAGAGAAAAATCAAAGGGATCGACATCAAATGAAGGATTTAAGGTAGAGTTACCAAATCTTGTTTACACCTTTGTATTGCATGAATGTCGGGTTTAGTGCTAGGAGAATATGAAAAGTAGAAGCCTTTTGAATGGTCATTTTCTGTATGCATGATTAGAGCCCTTAAATGCTAAGTCCGTAGGATGATTTCCCACCCCCAACAGAATTGGCGACCGTACTGGGGATGTCTAGGGTTTTTTGGGAGTCCTTTTTGGGTATTTAAAAAAAAAATTGTTTCATTACTTGTTTTTAGAGTTTCTGCAAAAGTCTGAGCTAGCAGGGATTCTGGTCTTCCATACCAATTCTCCTTGCTTTCTTTGCTTGATTGCATTTTCTTTTACGGGAGTCACAGAGGTACATGCAGCTTGCAAAAGGCTTGCATGTGTGTACCCGCTTTGTAACTTCCTTCGGCCTGCGTGCACACGCTAGTTGATGAAGGGTCAGTCACGTGTATGATTTTAGAAAATTTCTTTTAGAGAGGCAATCATCCTCTCCCCTGTCATAAGTGATCCTTATCAGGGGTTTTTTGGAACTCATTCTAGTCTCTGTTTTTGCAGTTTATAGCTTAGGTACCACCTTAGATTGGTTTTGTTCTATGAAATTTTCCTTGAATTATTTTCTTTTTTTTGTCATAGTAAGTTTCTAAGTCTTCAAGAGGTTCTAGTTATCAATACCAGGGCAGGTGTCTCTGCCAGTGCTTGATTGCTTGTCTTTTCATTTTTGAAGAGTTTCATAAGTACACGCGGCTTGCATAAGGTTTGCATGCATGTACATGCGCCCTGACTTTACACAGCTCACGTGCACACGCTAGCTGTTGAACTGTCAGCATCGTGCCTGTTGAGAAAATTTTTGTTTAAAGAGAGGCAATCATCCTTTTCTTTGTCAAGATTTATACCTCTTAGGTTTCTTGGTCTCTGTCATAGCGGTCAGTAGCTTAGGTTTGATCACAACAATAGCTTTCTTTTTCATTAAGAATTTTTCCTCAACATTTTTCTTTCATAGGGTTTTTAGACAAGTGTGAGAGTCCATTTTAGCCCGCTTCTATGTTATTTTCAGTGACACTTTACAATTTGTGCTTAGGCCAGAAGTTTTCTTGATCTTTACTTGTCGTCATTTTTCCTTTTTTCTTTGTGAGCATTAAAATAAAATAAAAAAACTTTTAGTTCTTGGTTTGGTCAAATAGTTGTTGGTTTGCATTAGTAACCAAAAAAAGTTTTTCTTTCATAGGTTCTTGGTTGTTTACTTAGGACATAAGTAGCTCGTAGTCGAGAAAAATCCTGTTTAGAGTTTGTTGTTCAAAGATCTTAGAAAAATTTATTTTGAAAAGTTGGTTAAAGAATTTAAAAGTGAAAATCTAAATTTGTCAAGAAGAAGTGATTTAGTTTCTAGATTTTTGTTTATCTTTTCTTTTCATCTCTCAAAACATCACTAGTTTCACTTTCATAACCTTTGACTTAAGACAAGCCATAAAAATTAACGATTAATTAAAATCAACCATACTTTATGTTTGTAGGGTCCATCAACTAGTCTAGGCTAGAGCCTTGATTTAGGTTGGAGAGGAAACTCTTCAAGGATGCAAAACATACATAAGAGTCTGTGCTAGGGAGTGTTAAAAGTCCAGTATTGTGAAATTTATCTGGGACCCCCCTCTAACACAGGGGATAAACATGAGTTCGCATGTGGAAAGGTAGCGGAGATAACCCCTCCAAAGCTGGACCAATCGTAGTGGATAACACATATAGAGGACTTGTCTTGGGATTCCGTCGATTGCATTTGCCACGGAGCTTCATGGGTATCGAATCCATTCAAGGTCCTCAGTTGTCTTCTGGACCACTTTCTTTCGATACCCTTGACAGGTTTTTGGCTTGATACCCTACTCATTGTGGTCTACCCGACTGTCGACTGTACCCACCTAGTGACTGTTTGTGCGCTGGCAACCTAGTTGCCTATCTTTCTAGTGACATACACAGATGACTACGGGGGTATACCATGATACCTAGGACAGACATCAGGCCGTGCTTTGCAGAGTATACCCAGAGGGTGCTTCCATTTTCGATTTGCACATGCACCGGTAATTTTCTCCAGTGTTGGTTGTTGTAACTATTCTTCCAACTAGTTTTAGTGATTGCTTGTTTCATCTCGTAGGGACTTTTTCTAGTGTGTGTTGTTTTTGAACGAATAGAAATACCTAGTGTGTTTTTGGTAACAACTCTTTCATGTCAGCTTCTTTCCCGACCAGGGGAACCCCGGTTACGAACAATCTAATCATATGAAGGGTACTATCCCTACACAGGGGGCAAGCCGAGGAAATTCTTCCACACCAAGACCTTGGAACTCTTGGCAGTGATCAGTTCCCTCGTCAGGAATGTCGATCAAGGGAAAATCCTTTCACAACCAATGGAAGCTCGGGCAAGGCGTAGGACCTATGCCCATGGGGTCGACATGGGGAAACCCTTCCCAAATTCCTCCGAATGTAATGCATGCCCAACTGTCTACATCTTATTTCGAGAATCAACCGATGATGTTTCCCCAAACACAGAATCTGTACGTTGGTCAGGACCATGGTTTTTACCAAAACCATGGACATTAGCCCAACTTTTCCTCGCAACCTGGTGCCAGTCAAACTCTAGGTCCCTTTTTCCATGGTTATCACCAACAACCCAAACTACCTTTCCTGGCAACCTTGCATTTTCCAGACTTATCAAGGTTGTTGAATGACCCTATCTATCACAATTCGCGTTGGCCCCCTATGCCAACGAAGTTTCCTTCGGACATACCAAAGCTCAAGGACAAACCTGGCGAAGATCCAGGAGATCATGTGACTACCTTTCACCTTTGGTGCTTCTCTAATTCATTGAAAGATGACTCCGTACAGTTGTGATTGTTTCAACGCACTCTCATTGCGAGTGCTATGAAATGGTACATTGAGCTCAACCACTCAATATAATCTTCCTTCGGCGAATTGGCAATGGCTTTCCTAAACCATTTCCAACTACCTTTGAGATACGACACCGACACAAAATTGCTAGCCAATTTCAAATAGACAAAGGCGAACCATATCTCTGATAAGATCCGAGAATGGAGACACCAGAAGAGTTTGATTAAGGTGTCAGTCCCACCAACATTCCTACTTGAGTGGTTCCTAAAGTATTTGGTCCCACATTTATCCAAATATGTCGCAATGTCGACAATTTTTTTCAAAGAAAATGCAATCATGAAAACTCAACAGCTTGAGATAATTTATTCTCAGTCTGGTCTATTGTATGAAATCTTGTCATATGCGCCATGATCCATACTTGATAAAACCAAATAGAGAGTTGGACCACATGCCGATGGTATTGTGGGTTCAGCGCAAGCAAAGCCCGCTGAACAAATGAAAAAAAAATTGCAACAACTGTCTATATAGAACACAATGGCCAGCCAGACCACTGTTCCGGCTGCTCCCCCTACCCAAACGTCGGATGTACACAGTGTGCAATCGAAAAATCCAAAGGCCACCCAGTAGCCTGATGGAAAGAAGAAACAACGTAAGAAGGGTAAGGGGGATAAGAAACCCACTAATAATGTTGGTGGGGACAACACTGAAAAAATGAAATCAAAGTATTTGTGTAACCTATGCGCAGAAGACCACCCGACTCATTAGTTCCCTCATCTTGCGGAGGCCCAAAATTTATTGTCACAACAACAACCTATCATGTTAACGAACACATTTCAACATGGGCAAAATCTAACCCAAGCCTCTACAAGCACAGAAGGGGGTAGTCAAGGATCCCCTCTGCCTACGAATAATCTTGCATCCACGAATGTGTATATGGTGAAAGGTGATGCCTACATATCAACTAGAGCACATGACTACAGTAAGATAGGTACCTATGAGAAAGGTAAAGAAGTCGAAATTCCATCTCTTCCTCTGAAAATTGAGAAGACATTGGGTGAAACCATGACACGCATCCCAAAAGGTGCATTCAAGAAAGCTTCTCATACCCAAATGCAATGGTTGCACATAATTACTCTGTGGTGGAGGATTTGTCACAAACACCTTGTGCAATGTCAGCTTTGGAAGTCCTCCATAGCTACCCTTCCTAGAGAAAGGCTTTGTTAGCTTCTTTAGGATCCACCGAGACTTGTAATCTAGGTACAATCATGCTTGATACAATCGACTTAAAACCTCATCTTCCTTACCACGTAGCATTGCAGATAGTAGTGGCTTACACCATGAAAAATTTTACTCGAAACATTTTCTGTATAGTGGTTTATGAGGGTGCCTCAACATACGTAATGTATTTGCATGTTGGAAGACCATTGGACAGCCTGCTTTGTCTCCTTCACCTACTCTTCTAACCACTTTCGACGGTTGTTCGTTCCGAATGCATGGCATCATCCCTTCCTTTCCCATGCAATTAGGAGGGAAGACAATGTTCATGGAGGTTGAAGTAGTTGATGCGTCTCTCGACTATACAATATCTTGTTAGGAAGGAGTTGGACCTATCCCATGCAAGCAGTGGTCACTACATTTTTTTGGGTCTTATTGTTTCCACACGAGGGCCGGATCATGACCATTGATCAATTGTCTTTCTCCCGTCCTGACCCTTCATTAGGGGCATCCGTGGTCCCAATGACTGATAACCCTCAACCTAGCATCGTCAACATAGGGGTTGGTTTGTGCTAACCTTTGATGGGTACTTTCTATTACCCGCCTCCTCAAGGTGACATTAAGTTCATATCATACCACCATAAGGTTGAGATTTTCCAAATTTCGTCGTTTCACACGACTTATTTCAATGATATGTGGATTCTTCCTTCCCCATCAGCTACGATGGAAGGGACAGGGCACCATGGTATGTCCATGCCCTTGTCTGCGGTAGAAGTGGCATACTCTTTAGTCTAGCAAGCTTCTGTCAACCTCGATCTGACTCCCACACAAGAGTTAGATCTGATTCTAGAGCCTATTTGGGCTCAAGGTTCCCTTGCTAATACAGATTCTTTAGACTTAGTCTTTCCCTTTGACGAAGCAATCATTGAAGCAATGACTAGTCTGGACAAACCCTAGGGCGATCTCCATCATAGATCTTACTTTCTCCCATAGTTAAGCAGAATTGAAGTAGGGGAATTCACTTTGACTATGACTGGAGATATGTCTTGTCCTATCAATCCCTTGGCTACGCATGTTGTTTACGCCAAGGGTAATATGGCAACCATTGTTGAAACTATACCTATTAATATCTCTAGAACCCTTGGCGTCGTGGATAATGTTTTCGTTGAAGCTGACTGTTCCCCTGAAGAGACTTGAATCTACACATATTTATTTAAGGAATTCTGCGATGTTTTTTCTTGGTATCACAAGGAAATGCCAAGAATTGAACCATGAAGTGTCGAGCATGAGCAATCTTTGTTGTCTTTCAATTTCCCTTTAAAATCCAAAAGAAATATCCGGTGAGACTGCATTTATGTTTTTCAATCTCATCCAGATTGACTAAGAAAAGCAAGCAATGATGGGTCTTCTTTTAAGCCCTTTTCAAACCCTCTAAACATGAAAATATTTTCGAGCGATCTTGTTGACATTCATAGTCGTTAAACTGAAATTTGAAGTCACGTTTGTCCGATGGTAGTTTACCCCTTTTTCAGTCCGGATTGTCAACTGTACAAACAAAGGTATACTCTAGGGGCCTTGGTTCTCTAGAAGAGTATTATCAGGTATAATTTTAACCCTTTTTCAGGCCTGAGGGACTAAATTTATGAAAAAGGAACCCCTATGGAGTCCATAGTTAACCTCTTTTCAGACTCCCTAAAATTGAAAAGATCGTTGAATGACCTTATTCTTTCACACTCATTACACTGGTCCAGAAGAACATTCCTGACAAAGTCCATAGTTAAGCTTTTTTTAGACTCCTTAAAAATGAAAAAATGGCCGAGTGATCTTGTCTTTATCACTCTCGTTAAAATGGTTTTGAATAGACATCTTTTCAGTGCTAATTTACCCCTTTTTCGAACCGACTTGACAACTTTCGAAAAAGGTACCATAGTGGAGTCTCCTTTTACGTTTTTTTAAGACTCTATAAACATGAAAAATGACTGAGCTTACCTTCTCTGAGCTCGTTAAACTTACATTGAAGGATGTTATCATTTTGTCTTGTTAACCGCATTTGCATTCCTGTGTCTTTGGCCTAATGTCAGCTCCACGTTGCTCTCAAATGAATCATTTGAAGCATGCCTTATAACGCAAGTTGTGTAGCACTTTGCCTTTGCGTCTTGACACCTTGACCCCTGGAGGGATTTTTTCGAGTGTCCTTTCTTTGAACATCAGTCTTGTCCTTGCACCTAGAACTAGTATGTTTGTGACACTCATGCCTCCATTGTAACGTAGCATTCTTTTATTCTTTTTTCACAGTTATTGAAAAAGACAAAAAAATCAAATATACCCCAAAAAGAGGAAGGGAAAAGTATTTTCTTTTTATTGGCAGCACAATGATTCGCGCTTGGACAAAGCACATCCTTCTATTTGTTTATCAAGATTTGGGATTTAATACGATCTTAGGAAGTTGTTCTCGCTACATAGAGATGTGTCCTCCTCCATCTGGTTATTCTTCCAAACATATGGAGAGTTTGCATTGCATCCTGCATCGTGAGCTTATTTCAATGCCATGCTACCTGAGTCTCATCATTTGTCATGCTATTGTCCAAGGGAAGTTTTTACCAATCCTGAGTCGGCCCCTCTACATTTTGTCTCTTTCCCTCATGCTCAACCATCCCGAAAGTTCAATCAAGCCTTTATTCGAAATCAATGAAGCCTTCAGTCTGATCATCAAGATCCTCTATTCCATGCTCGACGAGTTGTCGAAGACCTCTGGGTAGTGAAGTCATACACTCATATTACACTCCTACCTAAGTTTTGAAGATTTTGAAGTTGTTGCTCAAGCTCTGAAGACCTCACCTCTAGCCATCAGGCTTTATTAGCTTCTAGAATATGGATACTACATATGTGTATCTTTTTTTGATTTCGAGATGTAGATCTGCTATGTATTTCTTGAATCTACACTTTATATAGTTATATGACATGGATCTCCAATGTATTTGATTGGCAGCCATGGTTTTATTTCATCCCGAGCATGGGTATGCCCGCCTCGGTGAGACAATTGTTATTTTGCATATGGCACCTCTTGATTTCTAGTTCTTGGGCTCACTCGTTCGGTACGTTGGTGAAGATTGATAATGTATTTCATCCATCAGATGCTCTTCTAACCTCACACATTAGGGTGCATCTTTTATAACCCTAATTTTCACTAGCCATGCTTACCTGGCATCAGGCCATCTCATATTCCTTCTTTGCCAAGCCATTACTGAACAACTATTCTGAAAAAAACCCTTTTTAAAGGCCCACATGCCCTGCTCCACTACTACAAGCGTGTACATGCTAGCTGACTCACTACAACCCGCGTGTACCTACAAAAGAATGAAAAAAGGAAAGTTGTCGATGGAACACACAACTTTGGGTAAGTTAACTAAACCTTTCAGCCATGCATTACTGGTCATTCGGCCAAAGATGTATCCCTTTCTAGCCTATAAAAGAAGGGGTAGGGATCCCATTTGAAAGGAGGAAAATCATAGTTAAGAAACTCTACCCAATTTGGCATTCCCTTTGTCCCAAACTTTAGCCATCCTTATGCAAATAGAAGTATAGAGAAAAGCAGATGGAGGACAGTTGAAGAGGAGCCTAGGACCAGTTTCGAGGAGCAATGCCGAACACATGTTGTAAGTTTACTCTTGTGAAGATTAATACAAAAAGGAATACTTTTCCCATCCCACCATATCATCTGTTCAAGTTGAATGTTTATTTTATGATTTTGTCACCACTAACCCAACAATTAGTTTATGAAATGCATGTTTGTAGCTCTCTGTTTGTGCATGTGTGAATGCAAGTCAGTTTTGGGAGGAGGCTTGCAATCGAAGAGCGAAAGAAAACAAAGGGATCGACATCAAACAAAGGATTTAAGGTAGAGTTACCAAATCTTGTTTACACCTT
This sequence comes from Picea sitchensis, assembly GCA_010110895.2. Taxonomy (NCBI): domain Eukaryota; kingdom Viridiplantae; phylum Streptophyta; class Pinopsida; order Pinales; family Pinaceae; genus Picea; species Picea sitchensis. The sequence continues at coordinate 21,319 of SNQJ01S0090048.1, read as the reverse complement.
TGTATTGCATGATTGTGGGGTTTAGTGCTGGGAGAATAGGAAAAATAGAATCCTTTTGAATGGTCATTTTTTGCATGCATGATTAGATCCCTTAAATGCTAAGTCCGTAGGAGGGATTTCCCACACACAATAATCATCGTACCCCAAATACATAAATCCCATAATCCTTAAAGCCCCTATCCACTTAACCCCCAACACCTCAACTAATTAACTATTTAGGCACATTCGACACTAAATTCGGTGCTAAATCCGATGTTATTTTCAACACTAAATCTGGCACTATTTATGGTCCTATTATCACCTAATTTAGCACTTACATGTTTTGGTCAGTGCAAAAAATGCCAAAAATAGTGCCTTCCTGATAAATATGACCGAGTTTTTCAAAAAATTGGAGAAAAATACACTAAAACAATCTTTGGAAGCAAAAAAGGGAGCAAATCACAGGGATTTGTTGTAGTGATTGTGGACTGCTAGCCATATGAATCTCCCTTGATGTGATCCAACGTACAAATGTGAATAATTTTTATATGGCATGTCAGAGGTTCTGGGGAAAGTCATGGTTCACACAACCACACATGAGCAAAGAATAATAAAACTACAAAATAGACACACACATCATTAATTTCCATAAAACTATGAGTGTGTAACATATTTTTACCAACATCGGTATAGAATAAGAATCTCGTTTTCAACACATACCCTTAGAAGGTTCAAATGGTCATGTGATTTCAACCCCGACAAATTCCCATATATAGTGAAGCAACGTCATAGAGTCGACCCATATAAAGAAGGTGCCTTCAGACCTAGTATAACATCCTTCGCCATAGAAATATCATATTTCTTCAAAATCCATGGGACATCACCTTCTTTAAAATACCAAGATGGACCAACCTCTCCTCTAGTTTCCTTTCTTGGACAATGTCTCTTTTTAGTATTTGAAGCAATAAGATATCTCCTAATAGCCAATGTGTCACTTTTATTCCATGATATATGCCTCCATAAAGAAGATGAAACATTTTTTAATATATGCATGGGATCTAGTAAGTGGGAAATCTTAAGATTCTCCCAATATGGAGCTTATAAAATACAAATTTCCTTTTCATCCCAATGGGCATTTTCTCAACATAGGTGTCAAAAAATTCAAGATCATCGAACATAGGTTCCCCATTTGAATCAAAGATTTTTTCCATTTCCTTGTCCTTCTTTGTGTCATATGACCTACTCTAATCTTTCGATGTCATTATTATAGGTCTCTGAGTTCTCTCTAGTTTACCATTGAAAGCAGATGCAACTCTTCTATAAGGGTGGTCTTCTGGGAAGAATACCCTCGAACAGTCATACACTAGCTTTTGTAGGTCATTGGACCACCTAGCCTTTATAGCATGTTAGTGTCAAAAATATAGTTGCACCAAATGAAGTATGCCAAATAAAATTACAGATATAAACAAATCAATGAACATGCTTACCAAAGAAAACTCTTAGTCCTAGATAATTGTGTGTGGTGTACGCACATATGCCATACAATGTAAATGTCATCTCCATTGGGATGGGTCTTGATACATCATATACATGTATCCATTCCCATAATTTCTTGAATTCATTGATCAATGGTTTGAGGTTGTTGGCACGTAGTTATAAGACCCTAGGCTCAAGTTATCTAACCAACAAAACCATTTAGATACTGGTGCTTTCGACATCACCTACATGCAAGTGAAGTCTCACCCGATGTATCTACTGGGACTAGAGGAACCAAATTTCTACATGGATGAGGAGATGTGAGGCCATCAATATGTTCATTCTTATTTTTATACCCCGTATGCAATATTCAGTGTCTCTCATCCCTTGATTAATTAGAAAATTAAGTTACACAACACCATTATAATGCATACTGTGACATAGACCATTCACTAATATATTCATAATTATCGTGCATCAATCATAAAATAAATAGAGCTAGATCTAATCATGCATAAGAATACATCCATGAACAATCACATGAAAGTCACATTTAGACACAGGGTTTAACCTGGTTCACCCAATCCTTGGGCTATGTCCACAACGATTGGCTTATTTATTATTCTTTCTTTCAATCAACCTGGGATTGTTTACTATGATTACAATAGATACATCATGATATCATTCCCCATCCCTCCTAGTCGCTCTGCAGTGAAAGCCTCTCTCTACAATCATCTCTCATAAACCTTCAGACATAGACTCTCTCTCATTCTTAGCCTATCCACTCAACTTCAACAATCTAATCTCTCATCCCATCAACAATTCCAACAACCAACCTTATTCTTCCTGACCCATTACATATTTATACATATAATTTAGGGCTCAAAACCCTACTCTCTTATCCCAAAACCATATGACAACTCATGATGACTCATTACAACTCATGAAAAATCATTGTTCCAACATACTTTTCCTTCCTTTCCACCTGCATGTTTCTTTTGCATTCGTAATTGTTGTCCTTCCTACTTTTGCATGCATATATGCTTTTGCATGCCTAACTGTTGGTCTTCCTTCTTTTGCATCTCCCTCAAAAATTAGTTCTTCGAACTGCCTATCCAACAGGCCCCCAACAGTCACCCGTGGCTCGTCCTAAGCCACTCAAGCCTGTTGTGTTGCACTCCTCCACACGTCCATGAAGTTTTGGAGGGTTTCCCTTGTTGTCACAACTTCTTTATTTACCCCTATTTATTTATCCAAAATTTCCTCTATGACCTACACAGTTAGGTTCATGAGATTCTCCTCACTGTCGTGTGTTGTTTGCCTGCTTTATCATGCCCTACGTAGCTACCAATGGCCCTATCACTCTAAGTGCTTCGTCGTGAAGGGGTAGAAATCATTGTTGAAGAGCCTTTTTCTCATCCCTTATCTTTTCTATCTCACTATATGACTGTCTATTTGCTAGGATGGCCACTATTCGCTCATCTGGTGGAAGCGTATTGATTTTCTCCAAGGCCTTCTGTGCCTTTTACTTCACATTCCTTAGTCTTGCTTCGATCACCTGCATCTCTGGATCCTCAATCATCTTTGTCCAAATATGAATTCTCTCTTCAAATATCTTTTTTCACTCCTCATATAGACTCTTTCCACCGAGGTTATCATTTTCTTTCCCTTTGCTCCTTTTCCTCAAGTGGTGTCCTTGGTATGGTGCACGATTCCATGTCTTTGATCCTGGTGTGGAATCCTTTAATGCCTTCACTGATTTTTTAGAGTTGTTCTTCAAGTGTGGCTTCTACCACCATTGACACCTATAAAATCTCCTTGTAAAGTTTTTGTATGGCCTATTGTATTCACTCTGATTTTTTCTCAGCCTCGTCCTTCTCTTTCAATATTATCTTGGCCTTTTACTCAGCCTCATCCTTCTCTTTCAATATTCTCTTGGCCTTTTTCTTAGCCTCTCTCTTCTCCTATAAAGAAGTTGTATAATATTCTTGCAGTTCTTCCTTGTCCATCATTGCCTTATCCAACTCACTTGATGTTGACTCTGCACGTAACTAGATTTCCTGTGTGATACCCATTTGCAATACATGTAGTAATTTTGTGGGCATCCGAGAAATTACTAAGTCGAGATGACTTAGTTCTTGCACCTGATCCTTCATTTCTTGTGTGGTGGACTCATTGGCATCTGGGGAGATCTTTAAAACTATGTGCCCTACTTCTATCTCTGGAATATGTGAATTGGTTTCCCTTTCTTCTTTAGTCATGCTTTCTAGTTGGCCTTCATTGGATCTTCTCTCTGGCACTAGGCTCACTACCTCCAACCATTGCTACAATGCCATTAGTTTCTCTTGCACTTTCTTGTTCAACTCTTCATGTAGCCATGACACCTACTGGACTGCCTCCTCCATGGCGTCCCTTACTTGGTAACCAATCATGTCGATGTCATCACCGGTCAAGGTATAGATGGTTGGTTCATTGTGCACTTTCATATTATTGCACGTAGATGAGGCGGGCCCCTTACCCTTGTCTTTTCTTTTCCCTCCTTCTTTCGGGACTGTCTGCAGTGCATTGCCTACTTTTGGGACTATGTTTTTCACATCATCTACATCATTACCTTGTCCATTTCCTTGATCATTTACCTATTTTTCTTCTTCATTGTCAGGGTTATCCATATATGTTCTATTCGAAGGAACCTTCCAATCTAGATCCCAATCCTGCATGATCAGTTGGATGTCTTCTTTTGTGATCTTGTACTTCATCTAGACCCATTCCTCTCTTAGGTCCTTCTTTGTTTATACATAGATATGATGTTGTTCTTCCCAGAATTGTGCATCGGGGAGTACCCATATACTAGTTGTGGTGAAATGTGGGGGTGTATCCTTGATGCACTTTCAAATCCTTTCACCATAGAGAAGGAAATCCATGTTGGTGTATGTCTATCATCGTTTTTTATTCGTGTACTAGAAGTTTTGATACTTAGCTTCAAAGCATGGCTTCCCTCTTAGACCCAATAACTACGCATCCTTCAGCTCCTCCCATGCTATGAACACAAGAAAAATTAGTAGCCATTGATAGTGGAATTGCATGCCTCTATTATGTGCTTATGCATAGGTGATAAGGAATTGGTTTAATAAGAAGGGCACCCAGCTCATCGAGACACATTCAACACACTTCTCCGTCACAACTATCACTCGTTTTGGCACTTGGTATTTCCTGCATTTTTGTTGCAACTTACACGCTAATTATTGCATCACAACTATGACAGTTGGGTCACATATGCTCGGCACATCCAACCCGTGCACCTCTCTAACTCTACGAAAATTCTTTCTCATGGAATCTGATAAAGTTTTTCCATTCTTTTGTCGGAAAATAGTAGGGTGGGATCTCCCCCCTATGATGGTAAGCCAATGATCCTCACAATCAGGTCTGTGTCTATTGATATTGGTTTTTCCAGCCACAAATAGCCACCATGCACACAAGTTAAGAGGATCTTAACACATGCATTCACCTTGTTGATCCTACCAAATTGTGCGATGTCGACTGGGTTGAGTATGCCTGCTCACTCCAATCCTCTAGCCCATACCTTGGGCACATGTATGTTCTGGTTTTTTGTTGGGTCTATTCTTAGATCCAAGTATTGGTGTGTCACAAGTTCAGGGAACTTTGTTGTGTCGATGATATCATGGTCCACATAATTGAGTGCGACACCTTCCCTAGCATGTCCTTGTCAATGATGACCCTATCTGGTATGTCGGGTGTCACCAATTGGTAGTTAGCAGTCTTCTGTAGTGTCACTTGTGGGGCATCATCCTTCCTTGATGGAATTTAGTCTCGGGGAAACCTTGGCTCCAATGATGATGCTCCCGGAGTCTCCTCAACCTATGATTCTATTGTTTGCACTCTTGTTAAGGTTTTCTTTGGTACTGAGGCTGTTTCCTTTGGTGGTGTCATTTCTATAATCTGATTAGTAGGCGACCACTTCTTTAGCTATGTGGTTCTTCTCAATCTCTGCAACTCTACTCTTGTCTCTCTCTTACTCACATTTAACTCCAAATGACCAATGTTTGTCAACCCCTCATGGATTTTGTGTCCCTTTGACAGGTTTCTACCTCCCTTCGCACCTGAATTAACTGTCTAATCCTCCAGTGGTGTAATGTATGCTTGATTTAATGCTACTTTATTACCATATCTTCCATTGCATTTTTTCCTCATACTACCAGTCTATCATGATCCTCGACGAATTTTTCCATTTATAGCTATGCGTCATCTTTATGACTTGTCATTATCACTCTTTAATCGTTGTTTCCTCCCTTTAATGATTTTAACAGTCCTCTTGGTCCTGTTCTATGCAGTATCTTTGTCTTATTTGGTTGTTCATTGTACAATTCCTCACTTCTGTGTGTAATCTCCCTGCTCGACACAATTGTATCCATCTTCACGACACTCACTTCTTCTATGCGCTTTTTTTTCTTTTTATTTTTCCCCTTTTTATGTCTTTTTCCTTTTTCTACTTTTTTTTTTTCTTTTTCTATGTATTTCTTTCCTACTATAGTACAACTACTATGGTACATGTGTTCTTGCGCAACTCAAATCAATGCCCAAGTTGTCGGTCACCTCTATAGATTTTTAGTTGACTTCCATTCATCAATCCTCCCAAGAATTCTCCATTCAACATTTCTAGTTGCACAACACCTGCTTTTGTCACATACTTAATCACATATGGACCTAACCAGTTCATTCTAAACTTCCCTGGGTGTTGCATGAACCTACTGTCGTATAACAGTACTAAGTCTCCTACTTGGAGTCTTTTCTACTTGATATATCTAGCATGCCATGCTTTTTCCCATGCCTTCTGAAGTTGTTTATGGAATCATGCGACAAATCGGTCCTCATCAAGTTGTAACAATTGTGACAATCTCTCCTCTACCATGCTAGAGCCTGACAGATCAGTGATTGCTACAACATGTAGACTAGGCATAATAAACTCCATCGACATTAATGCTTATTTCCCATATACCAAACTGAAAGGTGTATGTCATGTAAATTTTTTTCTCATGGTCCTATATGCCCATAATACTATAGGAACTCTTAAGTCCCAATCATCTCTCCCTATGTTGCATATATTTGTCATTGCATTCTCCAAAATTTTATTAAAGGCTTCTACTCTCCTATTTTCCTAAGGGTGATACGATGTTCTCCTCTTATGATGAATCAGAAACTCCTTAGTCAATGCTACAATTTTCTTATTCAAGACGTGTGTTCCTTGGTCACTAAGTAAAACGTGCGGGCATCCAAACCTTGTCACTACATTCTCAAACAAGAACCACTCAACAGTCTCTGCACTATAGTCTGTAACTGGTGTTGCTTTTTCCCATCTAGTCAAACACTCTATCATAGTGATTATATACCTAGCTCTAGATCTTATTGCAGGTGGGTTGATAGAGCCAACAAAGTCTATTTCCCATTTATCGAATGCTTGCAGTGTAATCTATGGATGCAAGGGAATATAATCCCTTCTATATGGAGTTCCCACCCTTTGACAAACATCACATGTCTAACAGTATTCTTTAGCATCCTTGTGAAGTGTGGGCCACCCTATCCCTGCACACAAAATCTTATGTGCGGTTTCTTTACCTTTGTAGTGTCCCCCCACAACACCGTCATGCACTTTTGATAATATGATTCGTATTTCATGCTCTACCACACATCATCATAATATCCCATCTGCATGTAACTTTTATAGGTTCCTGGCAATTAACTAATAGTCTTATGATTTAACCACTAATTGTTTCTTCTTTGCAACTGGCATGTTTGATGAAGCCATTCCTGTACTTAAAAACGACACAATATCTACCAAGTAGTCATCCACCATTTTGACTGCAAATAATTGCACATCCAACAAACTGTCATCTAGATTCCTTGCCTCTTCTCCTGATAATATTCTCAATAAGTGATCTGGTCCTACGTTCAACTTCCCTCATTTCACAACAACCTCAAAATCATATTCCTGGAATAACAACAACCATCTGCATATTCTCCCACCCCCAACATTGGCTTGTTGACTAAGTATCTTAGTGAAAATGGTTTGTGTACATTTTGGAATGAGAACCCAACAAGTAGTGTCTAAACTTTTGTAGCACATATACCATAGCTAACCCTTCTTGTTCTTTCATAGTATAGTTATGTGTTGTTGTTGACAGTTTCCTTCTTGAAAATGAAATTGGATGGTCTATGTCTCCTTCTCTTGGCTAAGATAATACTACGCCTAAAGCGATGGACGATGCATCCACATGAATATGAAATTCCTTTCCCCAATCTGGAAATATCAAAATTGGTGTAGTTACTAACTTCTTCTTTGATGTATCCAAACCTTTTTGACAATCCTCATTCCACCAAAACTTAGCTTATTTCTTCAACAACTTCTCCATATGTGTTGTAATATGTGCATAACCCTTATTTAACTTCTTGTAGTATCCTATATGACCCATGGTTTCCCTCAACTTCCTAACTAATGTGGGTGGTTGAAAATCCAAAACTATTGCAATCTTGGCAGGATCCACTAATAAGCCCTGCTTACATACCACATGCCCTAACAATATTCCAAAAGGAATGAAGAAAATACATTTCTTCAAATTCAAGGAGATCTAACATTGTCTACACCTATCCAACATCAACTTGAGTACTTCTATGTGATCTTTCAATAGACTAAAGACAATCCAATAATCCAAGTAAACTTCAAGGAACTTGTGAATAAACTTCTTAAAGGTTGCGACAACTACTCTTGAGAAAATTGTCGGTGCATTCTTTAGTGCAAAAGGAATCATTGTATACTGATAGTTTCCCCATCCTATTGAAAAGGTAGTCTTATATTTGTCTTCCTACACAATCCTTATTTGGTGGTATCCTGTAAAATCCATCTGTGAAAGAATAAACCCCCTACCCTCCTACATTTTCTATCACTTTTTTTGTGAACAATGTTGGAAATGGATCATGCAGACATGCATCATTTATCTTTTTTAGGTCTACACAAATCTTGATTCCCCTTGTTTTCTTATCCTGCAATACCATAAGACTTATCCATTCTAATTCCACCACTGGTTCAATGATTTTTGCTTCTAACATTTGGTCTATCTCCACCTTTACCTTCTCTTTATACTTCGGATTGAGCCTGTAGGGTCTCTATCTTACTAGCTTAGCATATGGTTTCAAATGGATATTCATTTATCCTAGATCACCGACTATCCCCTTCATCTCTAAAAACGTGGTTGGGAATAGATCCCGGTACTCGCGTAGTAAGTCTACAATCTTCTCCAAAATTTCATCATTCCAGTAATCACCTATCTACGCAAAATTTGTATTTTCTTTTGTTCTAATATTTACCTTCCATGCTTTTATTGGTTGTGTTTATGCAACATATTCAAGATTTCGACCTTCTACTACGTGTTCCCCCTTAGTTCCTCATCTGGTTCTTGTTTAGCAACATTATAATATTCCAGTAATTCATGAACAGTCATAGAAGCTCTATGCGCACTACAGACATATAATACCTTCATCGACTCTTCTTTTGGAAAAAAATTGTTTCTAATGGCCTGCAAGGCTGCATTTAGTAATGGATATTCATGTTAAAAAGTAAATGTCACCTTAAACCTTTCAATTAGATGGTCCCAATCAGATGTTTCTATGCGCATTTCTAGTTCCAGGTACCAATTATTTGGAATTGTATCCAATGTATGTATGGACATATGTGTCCATTCCTTCTTCGGTGTCGAACTTCATATGTTTCTACACTGCGCAATGTGTTCTATCGGGTCAGTTAATCCTGCTTATTTCTGTGTAGTCCATTCCACCTCAGTGCCAAATATGACTTGCATGAATCTTCTACACTGCTGCCAGTGTTTTATTTCTTCTTTATGTGAAGCCCACCATTTGGATAACATAGCTTTCAAGGATACATCTAATGCCAATAATCTTTGTTCTTCGGGTCTCTTTAACTCAAACACATTTACAAAATATTCCATATTAGTCAAACAATCATACTTAGGTGGGGCACATATCTCCATTCCAATCCAACACAATGATCGAGTAATGCAAGCAAATGGTCTGGTGGATTATTCATGCATCCTCTACTGTCAATGTTCCAAACCTTCCTCTGAGTCCGACGCATATAAACTAATTCTTCTCCAACTTAGTGGACCATCTGTGGTGGGGTTAACATAGTCATCCGTTTGCACAGTCATATCATACAAGTTTTTAATTCCGTTCCCTTTTGTTGGCTCTATGTACCTTGTTCCTTTTGTCGGATCTAATGGTGTGGTAATTTTTAAGTCTCTAACCTCAAAGATCATTTTTTGCCTCTTCAAATTAATAATTTTTTGATTGTCAAAGGCCCATTCTAACCCCATTAGTGCTGGATATGGCTGGCTATCATCCACAATATCGATGATTTCAAAATTTGCTACACTGTGCACCCCATCTACACTCATAGGTATCCCTACTAATCAACCAATTGGTATTATCTTTTGTTGATTTTCCAATATCAACAGGATGAGAGACCAAATTAACTTGGGTTTTCCCATCATTTCCCATGTTTTCTTTGGTAACAAATTTACATCGGAACCCAAGTCTAAAGTGATATTTTCCACATCATATTATCCAATCTTCACACTTAGTCTGAACTCTCCATTGGTCCTCTTTTTGTGCAATACCTGATTCACTATCCTCTGCGTGGTAGGAAATTCCCTCTCTTGTGAAAAATGATCAATCATTTTACATAATGCATTCATCACAGTTTCATCTTTCATCAATTCTAAACAACTTTTCAAAAAATCTCTTAAAGTAATTAGCTTCTCAAGAGGACGTTATGAGATAGTATGATCATAGGCCAAAGGCATATCAATCATAGGAGGTGTAGATGATGTTGATGCTATCAAATCTGGTCCTAGTATATCTTATGTTTCTTCTTCTTTTTGTGGGTCAAACATTGGTATATGCCTTGCTAATTTTTTCACCCATTGATCCATCTCCCTCCCTCCATTCATCGCATCAACCCCTATTCTAGCTCATCTGCGGGTGACAACTGCTATTCTAAGTCCTTTGTCATGAATCTCTACTAGTATCTTTTGGATGTTCTGATTCGAATTTTGGTTTTGATTCCCTCTTTCCTGCCACTTCTCAAGCAGTTGAGGACAATATTCTATCGCATGATCTAGTTCTCTACAATATGTGCATGTTGTACAAGAATTCGAGCAGTCACGAGCTAAATGTCACAGTTGATTACAATTGTAGGAGATTATTGGACCTCTACCTCATCTGCCAAAATTTCCTCTGCCTTGACCTCGGCCAAATCCTCAAATTCCTTGATTAAGGCCTTTTTAGCTGTTATAATGTGGACCTCCTCCTTCTGTTGCATCATTCTCCTCTTAAGTTCTATACATATCTGAAGTGCGCTCTCTCATCAAATCGAATGTGGGACAATCCTTCTCTTCATGCCCTACTGACTTGCAAAAGTTACAAAATAAATTCCTTGGCGTACTTTGGTATTTCTGCAGTAATGGACACTGCGTCGGATGATTTCCCCATTTCTTTCATATCTCACAGTATCCTCCTTCTGGTAATGGATTCGGTGCTCTAATTTCCACACACTATGCAAAAGCAGGGCATTCGTCCTTATGGTGGCCTTCACTCCTACACTTGGTACACCATACCTATTCCCGCTTCTCCTTCCCCTTTTTAAGATCTGCTAATTGAATGGTTAAGGGAGATAACTATGTTTGGACTTGTGTCATTCCCCCACTGTCTCCTACAGGATATGCTTCCAACTTCATCACAATCTCCAAAGATTCAGGTTGCGACGTAACCTTTTGTTGCACCAATGGGTAGTGAATGTGTGGAAATAGTCTTGTAATAAACCATTCTCTATGATGTTGATCAGGAATCTAGAATGTCAACCTACCCATCACATACTTAAATGTCTGATCATAGTCCCAAACTAATTCAGTCTACACCTGTTTGATTTCCTTCAACTCTATAATGTACCGCGACTCAGATTTTGGCTTCTTGAACTCTTTCAACAATTATTGTGTAATTTATGCTAAAGTCCTCACTTGACCTGTAGGTGTAGTACTCTGTAATTTCATATACCATACTAATGTGCAACCTCTAAACATTGTTTCTAGCTCCACAATCTTTGCAGCCTCGTCTTGGAAATTCTTCATAGCCCAAACTGTCTCACATACAAATAGATTTTGTTCTGGGTCCTCCGACCCAACTCCCTAGAACTTAGGCATTCTCAAAGTGTTTTATAACCTTTCCATGTTTTTTTTCATAGTACCTCCCCTCAACGATGATGGTTGAATCTGACTCGATGCACTACTCCCACTACTCAGACTTGACGTACTACTCCCACTACTTTGACTCGACAAACTTCTCTCACTACTCTTACTACTAATATTATGACTTCCTCTGCTGACTATAAGTGGTTTTGAAAAATATTCAACTGTTACCTCAGATCTTGGTGGCACACACGGGGTCATGGATTTGACACAAGATCCATCCTGAGTAGGGTTTACCGGTTCTTCTATTATGGGAATTAAATGAGACTATTCTCCTCCTTCTTCTGTGCACGATACTTCTATGATATGGACTACTGTACAAGGTCCTCTCCACTCATACTAACTGCATGGATCTCCTTTCTCAGCCCCAGTCTTCAACCTTTTGTACCTTCCTCCACTATGCAGTACTACAAAATCATCGTCTTCATCTAGTATTACTTCTTCGTTTCTCTACATCCTTAGTTCCTCCCTTCCTTGTTCGTCTTTCTCTTCAATTGTTCCTACCTTTAGTATTTCCCCGGGTCATCCCCCAGTTCCCCTATGTGTGCAAAACCCCTTGCCAATCATATTACATTATCATCACACATTTATCACATATCAATATCTTTATATATGTACCCAATGATTTCATAAACCTACAATGTGTACCCTTAAATAAATCCCTTTTTGCAATACTATAGGTCTGTGTACAATCTATTGAAAATTCCATAATATAACCCACTAGTATGCTATTTAACCAGAAATCAACTACGTGGGAAGTCTTATTACTTACATAATTCAATTCTCTTACCAACTTGGGGTCTAGTTCCTTAGCACTGCTGTACGATATCTTCCGGTATTCTTCACTAATATTTATAACCATTCAGCTAAAATAATAAAAAATTCTCCAAAGAAAATCTCATGAAGCTCTATGTACACATACCTTTTCATCCATTGTTCGTTGTTCATCTAAGAATTTATATTCTCTTTCCGAGAAAATTATCATTCCTTTCATTCTATCCATTCAGTGATGTATTTCTTAGTTAGCCTCCAAAACATTCCCTCATCATGGATTTTGGGTCCTGACAATAGAACCATTTGTTGACACATGGTTGTAATACCCTAGGTTCAATTTATCTAACCAACAAAATCCTTCAGATACCGACCCTTTCGGCATCAACTGCATGCAAGTGAACTCTCACCTGAGGTATCTACTAGGACTGTAGGACTAAGCTTCTGCAGGGATGAGGGGATGTGAGGCCATCGATATGTTCATTCTTATTTGTATACCCTATGCACAATATTCAATGTCTCTCATCCCTTGATTAATTCACAAATTTAATTATACAACACCATTATAATGCAAACTACGACATAGACCATTCACAGAGACATTCATAATTACAATGTATCATTCATATAGTAAACAGAGCTAGATCTAATCATGCATAAGAAGCCATCCATGAACAATCACATGAAAGATACATTCAAACACAAGGTTTAACGTGGTTCACCCAACCCTTGGGCTACATCCACAACAAATGGATTATTTATTAATCTTTCTTTCAATCAGCTTGAGCTTGCACACTGCACTTACAATAGATACATCATCATATCATTCCCCATCTCAACTAGTTTCTATGCAGTACAAGATTATCTCTGCAATCATCTCTCCTAAACCTTCAAACATATACTCTCTTGCATTCTCATCCTATCCGCTCAACTTCAAGAATCTAATCTCTCAGGCCATCAACAACTCCAACAACCAACCCTATTCTTCTCAACCCATTACATATTTATACATAGAATTTAGGGCTCAAAAACCCTACTCTCTTATCCCAAAAACCTATCAAAACTCATGAGAACTCATTGTTCAAGAATACTTTTCCTGCCTTTACGCCTGCATGATTCTTTTGCATTCATAACTATTGGTTTTCCTTCTTTTGTGCACCTATCTACTTTTTCATGCCTAACTGTTGGTCTTCCTGCTTTTGCGCACGCCCTCAAAACTTGGTTCTTAAAATTTCCTTTCCAATAGAGGTAGACATCCATCCTCTTCACTTGTCTTCTACCCGGGACTATAATATCCAACATAAGATGTTCATTCTTCATGGACAACCATGGGGGGAATTTTTATTGATCATTGTCATTGGCCATTTAACATAATAGTTGGTGTTTTGTAGGGAATACGAGTTAACTCCATCCATATCTATGCTCAATTGGAGGCTTCGTACTTCACCCTTGAATTTATCGAGCCATGTATCCTCTATATCCTTCATGGCTATTGAATCTGTTGGGATTCACATAAATCCTGACTCACTTCTATGTGACACATACCACCCCAGTAACATGGATAATTGTTTGTAATGAAAGAGCCTTTGAATCCTTGGAATTATAGGAATGTGCCTCAATATATTATGAGGAGGACCATGTTCCTTACCCTTGTTTTTTTATTTATGGTACCTATCATGCCCACATTTTGGACATATGTCTTTGTCCACATATTTTTTTCTATATAGAATACAATCATTTGGACATGCATGGTATGATATGTACTCAACACCCAAATTTTTCATCATTTTCTTTTCCTCTGCGTAGCTATCAGGCTATCGATTATCACTTGAAAGTATATTATCTTTAAATAACCTACAATTAGTGGGAAATATAAATTTACACTTTCATTAATCGTGAATAAATCAACCCTTTTCTTCCTTCATTGTGTGACAATATTCCTTGAAAATTTAGGGTACTTAAAGGTTAGTTACCTCAAAAGTTTCGTGAAACACGTGTCTAACATATCATACATTGCTTTCAAGTTGTAGAATAACATTGTTATCCCTTGTTGGCTAGACCTTGCAAACTCTTGTACTGGACGAAATAGAGGGGTGGTGGAAGCAGATTTCAGGATTTCGTAGAAGGTATCTATGATCCGGGTTATTTTCGACACAAAATGGGAGAGGAGATATAATAAATAAATGTATAGAGATATATATGATATCCAATAATATAACATAGATATAGCAGAGATATAACAATAAACACAAAGATACAGTAATACACAATTTCTATTAATGAGCGAAATGTACAAAACTGTAGAAATACAAAGTGAAAGACTTGCTAGAATGGTGGCAACTTATCTCTGAGAAGAGATGTGACGGCTACTCACATTCGCAAGAAGATAATTGTTAAAATGAGACTCCAAAGGCCTTTTTAACATAAATAAAATCCAAAACCCCAACCTCGGAAGATGAAAAGCCAACATTTTTGTGGACCTCGTTTTGAGTAGTTTGGTGTATCAACTTCCCGGGGGTGTAACTTTGGCATACAATATCCGTTTGGAGCACACAATAGCTTGTTGGAAATGTATTTTCTAGGAGTTTGATTTTTGGGGCTCAATTAAAGCCTTTGACTATCTATGAGGTGCTCAATCCTGATTAAACTTAATTTATGACCTTAAAATGGCCCCAGAAGTTTAGGAACCGAAAAACTGCTAAAAATAGTAAATTGTCAGAAGACTATTTTGAGCCAGTTGGAATAGGTGGGTGGACACCAATATCCCAACTGGATCAATCTACAACATCAATGTCATATCCTAGTTCATTTTGTTGGAATGCATATAACAACATTCCCTCCATGGCCTAGGTATCCCACAATAAATCGTCCATACCAACCACCATATCATTTCCTTCATCCCCAACACATGAAGAACTAGTGTTACTATCAAGTTTTTCAATTGGTGACTTAGGACGTAGTGGGAATTGAATAGGTGGTTGTTTCAACCATTCTCAGTATGCTTCCTCTCCAAGATCTTTTTGTTTAGCAACAAGATCACAACTTGACATTGTAGTGGGGTGGAATAGTAGGTGGTAGATAGGTCGTTTGTCATCAGAATCCTGATTGTAAAAATATTGAACATTACATTGATAATATTTTTTTTTGTTTGACTAGAGGAATCGAAAACGACGTCCATCTCATACTTGCATGACACAGGGTCGATTCTGGCGACTACCACTATAAACTCTAGGCACAACTATCTGGGGGCACAACCTCTGTGCATGTTTTGTCGAGGCTCAAGATGGTGACTTGCTTAATAGCCTGTATTCCTTAACAACACATGCAGTTGTCAATCGACCAACACCCCTTCCTCGATTGATAATATTAGTAACACGATTCTTTTAATATGTTCAAACATTATACCACACACTTATTATAAGCATGAACATTTTTCCCCCAATAATAAACATGAAACTAACCCCTTTATAAAAGAAATGTCGAATTAAGGAATACATTTACATTAGTTCCATTGAAAATTCAAAAATACAATTACTCAATCATCTTTCTCTTACACCCTACGTGATTGTATACATAAAATAGATCAAATACACATTGTAATATCATTGACCTAGGTTGGTTGTTGGAAGATAGCATGTTAGGATTTGTAGGGTAAAGAAGTTGTCCCTTTTCATCAAACATCTACTTGTAGTATCTTTCTCCTGATAGGAGATTGCGGAATTTTGGGACGACGAGAATATCTTGAGCATCTGAACTCTTTCCTGCAAAATTCAATAAACAATTATTAAACTACACTTGCATACATAATACAAATTCATTGAGATAAAATGAATTATCAATCAAATCTAGACGTATTGAAATTGGTGTGAGAGAACTTGAAGGAGTTCCAAAGATACAAAATGAGGCGACACTGGAATCTAAAGAATTGGCCATTTGATATTATAATTATTTTTTTCTTTCATTTAATCCAAAAAATGTCATCTTGGGTAGCATAGAACAATCTAACTTCAAAAATAACTTCGAATAACTTTTATAACTTAGAAGCACAATTAAAAAAGCATTTATTTTTACTACAATATCATTGTTTTTTTCCACCCAACTATACAAGAAATCTCAATCTATCTTTACAAAATATGGAAACATTATTCTATCTCTGAAAATATCCTCCTCAAACATAGAAAATGTGAATTTGATGCTCATTCCCTTTCTCACTCTCTTCCTCCTTCCCTCCCCTTCTCTCCCTATATTCCTCCCCCTTCTCTCTATCTTGCATTTTCCCCTCTCTCCCCCTCACTCTATACTCCCCTCCCTCTCTCACTCGTTGTATCCCCTTCCCTCTCTCCCCCAGTGATGCACTTTATCATTTGAAAATGTACCAGTGCATTTAATTGAGATAAGCACCGAAAATTGACCTTCGTTATTGCCTCCGCAAAATTTAAATACAAATGTTTTCATTTTCATTATGCAAATTTAATTGTTTGAGGGTGTGTTATTACTTACACACCACCCTGGTGTGTTATTAATTACACATCGCATCGATGTGTTTCAAATTATCCAGCACATTGACTGAAGGAAGTTAGAAAAATAACGCACGCTTATTATCAATACTTTAAAATTTATTATGAAAATAAAGCGGTGCATTATGCATACCGCACCGGTGTGCTACACATGACATAGCACACCAAAAAACATAAATTCTGAAGAAAAAAAATAGCACATGCGTTTATCATCAATGCACTGAAATATACAATGAAAAAATGAACGACAATTTGAGTTTTTGTATTTATAAATGAAAACCCTATTCATTGTTTTATTTTTTTCCATATTTTAGTGAGGATATTTATGCAACAAATATTTATTAACAAATATTTCCGAGTGGGTGGATTTATTTTGAAGAGCCAAATTCAAGGGGGAGTATTGTGGGTCACATAGAAATCTGCAAAGGAGAAATTTCAGGTATATGATTTTATTTTGTTAATCATCTTGATCATTCTCCTATTTTATTCAAACAATTTTCAGTGCTTTCTCAAACAAAAAAAAAAGGTTTCATAGTTACATTCAGTATTGGAATCCCTAATTTCCTGACTGTTCTTTTTCTTTCTCCTTCTATATTTCACAAGAACAAAAAATTTTAGGCGCAATTTCTTTATAGGGTTTGGTTTATTCATTGCAATGAAGCCACTCATTGCATTGGATCCCAAAACATCATGTCACTATTGATTTTTTATTTTTTAAATGCCTTCGTGGTGACCGGTGCACTCTATACACAGTAAGCACACTAGAGCGTATTTGTTTGTAAACAACACCACTTTATTTCAATTTGAAATATTATTAAAAATCCTTTTTCACGGTCGACGGTGCACATTTTACCTAAATAAGAATTGGGATGCATTGTCTACAAAGTGCACCGTTGAGTTTAAAATTGTTTTTTTTTTATATGGAAATCGTCATTTCTTAAATTTATTTAGTGCTCGACGATGCGTAATAAATAGTACTTAGGAAGCCATGCTTTTATTAATTCTTAAAGCACCGGCTGAATACAAAAAAATGTAAAACGTTTTCAACTTTGCAACGACACTATTATACTATATCGATGAGTATATGTATGTGTGGCACACCGATGAGTATATGTATGTGTGGCACACCGATGAGTATAAGTATTGTTGACACCCCAATGCAAATTATCTTAATATACACACCAATGAGTATAATTATTGTTGACACCCCAATGCAAATTATCTTAATATACGCACCAAGATCATATTTTTTTTTAAATAATATTTTTTTTATCTTTTTTTTTTTCAGGGAGATTTTGAAACTTCCAAGTCAAACAAGGGGAAAACAAAGATATGTCGGTAGGGATGTCCAAAAAGTGTAGAAGAAGATGTTAAAATAAATGAATACAATTACGTCACAAGAGGAGCCATCCCAACTACAATGTGCATCAGAGGTATGTAATCATTTTTTTATTCTTTTATGTACATTGAATTTAAGTATCGCGTGAAATACTAATTTTCAATTGTTTTGTTGTAGAAAAGAAAAATAAATAGAATCCATTAGATAGGATGACGAGGAATAAAATGGTCACAAACTTTGTGACTATTTACGTTTTCGTCATTTTTTAATATTTCATGTTTGTTTTGATCTTCATATTTAAATAATTAATTTACACTTGTCCATGGATGTTTTTTACTAGGTGTTAACATACAAAGAGGAGCCAACCCATGAATTGATAAACATTGGGTTAAGTATGGGTTATGAGTATATGTTGAAGAATGAAAGTTTAATTGAACAATTTGTAAGTAGCTATGTTGTTTAACTTCCCTTGTTTTATAATTAATGAAAAAAAAACACTTTATATTGATTGTATCGACTATGCTTTATCATGTCGTATTAAACATGTAGGAAACAAAGTATGTAATGAAGAAATCAGAGGAGATTTTAAGAGAATTCATGAAGCATGGCTTCGAACGAATGTGTATTGTTTATGAAAGACTTGGTGCTAAGGCATGTTTTTTTATTTATGCAATCATATATATATATTACAATTTATTTCTATGTTTGTAGATGGAAGATGAAGGGGTAGAACATAAAAAACAAGTCGATCATCAAGAAAACATTATGTTAAATAACCAAAATACAATATCACCTACAAATGATGAAGAAATTAGGCATGCACACAAATCAAGCAATGTCAATAGTTCAACTGATGAATGATAATCAATATAATTGAATGTTACTGCAAGTTGTATGTTTTGGAATATTTGTCTATAAAAATAAGGGATTTTGTTTAATGTACTCGACATATTGTCCCAATTGCATGAGGACATGTTATCAATAAGTGTAACAATTACAAATTGGTTGCAATTTGATTATATTACTAGACATTTACGTTGTCCTTTTTTGTATGACAATGAGTCTCTTATTCATATATAATAAAATGGGTTTCTTATTTCATTATATTGTCAAATGTTGTAAAAAGTTGTGTTCCTGAATAAATAATATGTGGATGATTTACATTGTTACAAATAATAGAGGTTTAATTGGTTGTATAACACATTAATGCAATCATTATATCGAAATGCAATAACATAAATATAAAACAATATTATTATAAAAAAAATATTTGATTTTGGAATGCTTAATTGAAAATTTGTAAAAAAAATTGAATTAAAATATATACATAACAATGCATTGTATTGTTTTGAGCTCACTAGACAGTGTGTGCTATAATATAGACATCGATGCATTTTGAGGAGTCATACGCACCAGTACATATTAATAATAATAACACACTGATACATACTATTGAGAAAATGCACCATTACGTAAACGATGTAATGTACAATAATATTGATAATTTCAAAATTGTATGGTGCTCATGTTTGAAATATTAACTGAGGCGCTACAAAAAAAAATTGTATCGGTGCATTAATCTTATTATACGCACAGGGAATATAAATATTATTTATGCACCGATGCATACTAAAAATAATGTTTATGACATATCGGTATGTACTAATTACAGAAGAACTGGTTGCTTTCCATAATAAATGCACCGGGTCTAAAGATAACATGATCACACCGAGGATATATATATAACTTAATCACACCAGGACATACTAATCCTAAAGAGCACCGGTGATAACTATAACTTAATCACATCGGGGCAAAAAAATACTAAAGAGCACCAATGCATCATAAGAGAAAAACCTAGAACTGATGCATAGTAATTATATGAGCATTGGTGCTCTGCATACAATGAAAAAGGAAGAATCGACGCACAATAGTTATAAACTCATCGGGATGTTCTTTATTGTATTTAGATTGGGGTCATTTTTATTATATTAATGTATCGATGCGTTTTATTATATTAATGTATCGGTGTGAGTTTTTCAATATTGCAATGGTGTGTTTTGACAAGAAATGCACATAAAAAAAATCTTTGCTACAACCTTTGACTGCTTTTTGGTTATATAAAACATCCTCTAAAACCTCTGCTAAAACCTCCGCAACCAATAGAGGAGGTTGTAGCGGAGGTTTTATTTAAAAATTTTCCAAATTTTGTTACACTAAAAAACTCCACTAGAAGGTGTTCTCCTTGTAGTGTGTATGACCTAGAACTGCATGCTTTTCGAGGTGTACAAGCCCTGCCTTTGGAATTCTCGTGTATATGTTCTTGTCTCCACTGTGACCAGCGTACACATACAAAAAACTTCGTATGACACAACCCTTTTTGTGGCTTCACTTGACTAAAACCCACTTGTGGTTGTCTCTGTTCTCTCTTCTCCTTGGCCTAATCTATAGATGGAAGTCCTTCTCCACTTATACAATATCTTCTTGAATCACAATACTTCGTGATCCAATCCTCCAAGTTTCATCATTTATCTTCTCCCTCACCCTAGCATTGTTTTTATAATCTTGAGTTATGACCTAACCCTAATCTCCAAAGTGATTTATGATTGAGATTACTTCTCACCTCACTTGAGATCAATTGTTAAAAGTAAAATTCTATGTTTTAGCATTTACTTAAATAACTCAATTAATTAAATCAATCAATTAATTAATAAACAATCTTTAATAATTTCTTTAATTAAATTAAATTTACCAAGGTAGAATGGTTTGGACGATTTCCACATGTCTAGACACATAGACCTATGTAGAAATACTTGTTTGATGCTACCACTAAAATCAACAATAGGGGGGTAGGGAGTAGTGGGAGAGCACAATATATATAGGGGATAGAGAGAGGAGAGGGAGAGAAG
>SNQJ01S0090047.1:67716-87608 GCA_010110895.2 Picea sitchensis | reverse complement strand
TGAAAGACCTCATGGGAATACACTTTACGGATTGAGTTATCCTAGAAGAATGGTTGGAGGACCCATGATTGCATGTGGACTAATGAGATGAAGATCAATGAATTTGTTGGTGAAACTATCCTAGATGGATAGTGCTTGACATGCCATTTCTGGTGGTATGTGGAATGTCACATAACTCTTCACGGTTTGAGAGTTATGGCCTTATGAAGTTGGAGGACCCCCATATGAAGGCTTGAAGCCCCAAAAGGTCAAAGAATTCAAAGTGATTGAAAAGAAGAAATCATTATTTAAATGATAAAGTAAAGTGACAAAATCAAGAAGGATTATTTAAATGATAAAGTAAAGTGACAAAATTAAGAAGAAATATTTAAATGATAAAGTATTGAAGAAATTTCTATTCATGGAAAGTGGTTAACCCTAAGATAAGGAAAATAGGTTAATTGACCTAGAAATGGGTTAAGTAACCTAAAAATGGGTTAAGTGACCTAGAAGATAAAAGTATAAATAAGAAGCTAGGATCTCTTGTAAAATACACATTTTGGTAAGAATACTTTTTGTGGATCAATGGAGAGCTTCTTGGTAATATCTTTTGGAGTATTGATGGAGAGCTTCTTGTGAGAAGATCTTATTGGTGTGGATCTCTTTAGCATGATTGAAGATCTATTCTGAGGAAGAAAGCGAGAGGAGGATCTCATGGATGCATCAAAGTTTCAGCAATGTCGGAGATCTTGATGGAGAAAGTCTCGGAGTCACAGAAAACCCTTTTTTCTGATGCCCACACGGGCTGTCTATGTACAGGGTGCGTGTACCCACAGACTGGCTGTGTATAGGGTGAGTGTAGATGCGGGCTGACTGTGTACAGGGAGCGTGAACTGAATAAAATCATGGAGATCTTTGTTTGAGTTGGTGCCGAGCTATTGGATGATGAGGCAGGTTCCAGATCTACATTCTATGGCCTCAGATCTATCAGTAAGACACTGGTATGGTTACATTATTGTCTTGATAGATGCTATTGTTTTATATGTTGTGAATTCTTAGGGAATTCTTGGTATGGCTTCTATGATGTGGCTCAATTCGGTTTATTTGATGGATGGAGTGAGCAACACTCTTGTGATTCTGTAGTGACATGATTGCTATGGTACACTAGTTGTTTATACATGATTGAGATAGCATTCATATTGATTTGTTATGGAGAATGAGCAAGCTATTGGAAAGCTTGGATGTGTTGTGACTGGCTATGGGTCATTTTGGACAAGTGGAATATAGAAGGGTTCTAAGCATATGAAGAAAAGAAAAATCTTATTTGCTTAGAAGAAGACACTCGTTGCATTATACATTGGCCGTGTTCACACGCGGGCTGTAGTGAGCCAGGGCATGTTCACATGCGGGATGCACTACTGATAGGTTGTGTACCTGTTGACAGATTAATATCTGTTGAGGATTGTTGCCTCATCTCAGTTGGTGCTGAGAATGTAAGTTGAGTCTTGCATATAGAGCTGGTGCTCTTGTAGAGTTGTACTCTATTCAGTTGTTGCTGATAACTGGTGCCTTGTAGAGTTGTACTCTATTCCGCTTTGTTGCCGATAAAACCCCAAGGATTGTAGTTCGTAATAAAAATAAAAATTGTACATATTTTGTGTTCTTGTGTCCATACTGTGATGATGACTTGTTGATGATATATTGTTGATATATGTTGTTGATATGTGCCCACATCTAACTAGTTATAAATGACAAAGAATGGGTAATGAATAAATGTTGAATGCTAATTGGATGAGTTTTTAGTGCAAGAGGGATGTTTTGGGAAAAGATCCCCACACTCATTCACCCCTCTAAGTGTGGTAGGTGTCCAACAACAAGTTTCTCCTAGTTACCCCCTTGTTAACATGTTTACGTGATTCTTTGCTAGTACGTATCTTTCCAACTTCAAAAGTCCATCTTCCAAGACATATCACATGAAATGGTTCTTGTTATATATGCTTAGTATTATAATGTAAGGTTGAGTTATTTTCAAGATAAATGGAACTCTCATTGTCATAGTACAACCTATTTTTCTCTTGCTCTTCCCAATTCCTCTATAAACCTCTCTATAACCAAATCATTTCTTTACTAGCCCCTTTACATCAACATACTCTTCCTTCTGTTCAAAGTAAAAACAACCTTTTGTAGTTTTAAATCCAACTTACCATTGTTCCACCTACGCGAAACATACCTGTGGTTCTCCTCCTGCTGTCCTTATCACATGCCATATATGAATCAACATGTCCCTATAGAATAGTATCTGAACCTCCAAAACACAATGCATGAGTAGTAGTATCTCTAAAATACCTGAGAATCCATGTTATTACCTCCCAATGTTCTTTAATTGTATTGTTCATATACCTCGCTTCACAACTCCCAGATGTGCAATATATAGTCTTGTGCAGTCCATCGCATACATCATGTTGTCAATTGTTGATGAATAACGGACCCTCGACATGTATTTTATCTCCTCAGATGTCTTGGGACACATTTCATAATTTTAAATGGATGGGCTATAAGGTGTTTGATTACTGAGAGGGGGTGAATCGATAATAGAGCAATAATATCCTTTTTTAACCATATAATGGGTGTTATATGAATGTACCATTATCATCCAATAATTACAGAGTAAATAAACAATGAACAAATGAGAAATCATACATACACAAGATACTGTTTTTAATGGAAACCCAGCCGTGAAAACCAAAATGATTTTTCTTATATGTCTTGAAGAATTACATTCACAGCACCAACTTCCTCTCTGCTTTTCCAACAAAGGAGCTCCAACCCCTAGTTTCAAGCCACAACCTTATGGGAAGATCCAACTCCCAATTCTCCTGGCAATCACAACTAGAAGGAGGCTAACCTCTTATTTTCTAGCTACAACCGGAAGGTGACTACAACCACTCGTCCTTTCCCCATCCAACTCCCTGACGTATAAGTGGAATGATGAAACCACTATCACACTATCAATCGGTGGATATACCACTATACAATTGAAATCAACCCTAATTAATTAACCTCAGAGATCCAACCCGTACAACTTCCCCTCGTAATCAATTTTAGGACCTTGCAACAAGTGCATCAAATGCACCAACAACCTCAACCTAATCAAACTGCATCACAAACAAGTGCATAAACCATGCATCAACCTATACCAAACAACCCATAATCATAGTCAGCCCATAAAAAGTGCATCAACTATGTACCAACTTGTACCCTTTCAAACTGTAATAAACTTATACCATAAACAAGTGAATCAATCATGCACTAACCTATACCAAACAACATGTATCTGTAAAATACACTCAACCAAAATTCCTCATCTATTTCATCATCCAATATGATTTATAACTCTTGTTATAGACTGTGTATATGATCACATAATTGAAAACCTTCCTTAACAAGAGATTAACATTTTCATCACCATTTTAGTCTCACATGACTAGTTTTGGATTAGTCAACAACCCTAAACTACAATAATCATAACCATGCACTGTAATGAATAAATATTTTAAAGTGGTACACAATGATCTACCGTCTTTTATGCAATTCCTACAGGTTGCACTACCTAGAACCTCACAAAAAATGAGTTATAGCAAAAATGACATACCTTATTGAATTATGTCTTATTCTAGAGAGCTAACTTATAGATGACCCCACACAAAATATTTGTTGTATGGATCTAAAATTGTACAAAAAATAATACACTGACTGACTGTGTTATAACCACTACATTTTTTCTTACCAAATTTATCCTATGAAGAAGTTATGATGTTTTTACCAAACACTTTGTTTTAGACAAGTTTTAGGACTAGCCACAAACCCTATTTTCCACCAGAGTGTAACTCCCAAAATAAAAATCCACTCCACAAGCAAATTTGTGGCCAACTACTTGGAAATGTTTCCTCAAGAACATCCCACCTCTCACCTGGCCCCAATAATTCTAGAAAAAAAATTATTGTGAAAATGGTGAGATGACCTCGTGAACATACACCATAAAGCATCATCAAACTAATTTATCCTCCCTTGAATTTTGGCCTCTTTACTTCAATTCCTCTAGTAACCAAGGCTTAGATATCGCTTTGTTACCTCAAATACCTTTAGATATTCAATATGGTCAAGTGTAATTAAATATGAGAAACCCTTGCCTCTTATTTATACTCTTTAATGTAGCTTCCTCAAGCAGTTACCTTCTAAAAATCTTAACCCACTTTCCTTATTTTAGGATAACCCACCCCAACCATTTGTCCACTTAGTAATATCTCCATTAAATTTATTATTTAAATACTCCCTTTTGTATCCACTTTGACTTATAGCACTCTCATCACTTTGGTTTTATTATTTAAAATTACCTTCTAAACCATCTTAACCCAATTTCTAGCCACTTGTCCACATAGTAATTTCTCCATTAACTTTAGTATTTAAATAATTACTTTTGTATCCAATTTTGCTTATAGTACACTCATAACTTCACTTCTTATTATTTAAATAATTTATTCTTTGCAAACCACTTGACTACTTTGACCTTTGGGGCTTCTAGATGACTCAAGGAGGGTTCTCCAACTCTCACATGGCCATATCTCTCTTAACCATGAGGGAGGTATTATGTGGCATTCCACATACCAAAATGGAATGAAATGGTAATCATTCATCTATAGAATAGCCCTTTACCTGAAAATATATTAAAATCATACCATTATCCATAAACAAACTTTGGTCCATTACCCAAAACATTGTGCCACCATAATTCACTATCAAACTCTCTGCTATTGACATCAATGAAAACAACCCTAATAATCAAAAATCTCCCTTTGGCATTGATGGTGGAAACACTTTGATGCAATACATAAGTCATGTCACCCATTCTCCCCATTTACCTTTAACTTTTCATTTACCTTTTCATCTGATAAATATCTCCTCCTTTGTCATTAATGGAAAAGGTATCTTTCCATCTTGTGTTGCTCCCCCTAACTGAACTAACCTTAGGGATACTCCCCAACTCAATCCCCTTTCCCTCAAACTAATCTCCCAACCTCAATTCGTCTCTATGGTGTTTCCTCATGCAATCTAAGACATATAAGATAAGAGTTCAAAACATCTATTTTGGAGGAAATTACTTTGAGACTCGCAGCATACTCAAAGGCTTCCCATCAAGATTTGTAAAGATATGCCTTGTTCTTTGTGCCCACATACACAACTCCGATGTCTTTGCAACCTATTTCCCTAGAAAGTGATACTTTGATTGGAATGTGCCATCTTGGAGTGCATCATCGGTTTTTTGAGATACTAATGGTACTTGTATTATCACAATAGATTGAATGGGCTCATCATACTCAACCTCAGAGTATCTCTCATAGACTCTTTTCATCCAAAGAACCTCCGTACAACATGTTGTTGCTGCAATATACTGCTTCTACGTATATAAATATACTAATGATTGTTTCTTCCTTAGCCATGATAATAAACACCCACCTGCAGAACGTTGCTCCACCGGGTGTTTCCACTGTCATCAATACAACCTTCCTAATATTCATCCGTAGGCATTAAGTGATATATCCTTTCCTTTAGGATACCATTATCCAAATTCTTTTGTTCCTTGAGATATCTGAAAATCATCTTCAATGCTAATACATGGGATTCCTTTGGTGTTGCTTGAAATCATGCCACCTTCGGCCCAACTGCCTGCATTACATCTAGTCCAGATGTTGTCACATAGTAGCATACCAATCATTGACCTGTATTCCCCTGATATGTAGACTTTTGAATCATCATCTTTGCTCAACTTTGAAACTGGTTTGCATGAGCGATAATTGTTTTCCAGTCTTCCATTTCTGAACCTCTTTAGCATTTCTCTAATATACTTAGTTTGAGAAATAAAAATTCCCTTGTTTCTTTGATACGTATCTGAAGACTCCAGAAATAAGGATAGTTCTCTGAGTAAATGAAATCTCAAATTCATTCTGCATATCATCCTTTCAAATTTGGCTTAACATGTTATCATCACTACCAAAATAATATCATAAACATAAAATTCAAATTAATAAAAATAATTATATTGAGTTACTTTGATGTAGAGGTTGTTGGTCTACACTTTTCTGACCCCTTCTTGCTATAGATATTTATACAGTGTAGAGCACTACGCTCTAAAGAGCTTGTTTGTGACCATACAAGGCCTTCTTCAATTTACACACATAATTTGTAAGATCCCGCTCTGCTACCCTACCAAGCGATCTGGATTTTATGATGATAAACTTTTTCCCTTCATTATGATGCGTGTTAAGTTATATGACATGATGTTTTACTACTTCTTGTGATGTAGACAGGTGTTGCTGGACTCAAGCTCATTTGAGTGTGCAGGGTTTCGACCTTGAGGATGCAGAGATTGCACACTCCCGGACTCTGGATTGAGTCAGGGAGTGGGGCTATTTGGCTGTTTCTACCACGGTGATATTGTTTTGTTTTGATGATATGCTATTGATTTTATGATAGTGCTGATTACGATCTGACATGATGAGCTGATGATGCAGGTCGAATGATAGTCGCCGACCAGACTCAATATTAGCGGAGTAAAGGCCATTATTCCAGAGAGATTGAGGGAGAGGTGTAACAACAGCCCTGCCACAACCTTACTAGTAAGCACTCCAGCTGTGGCTCGAACTGTAGGTTAACGATTACCTAGTTCGAGAGGGATCCACGATGCCATGAGGGCAGACTGCGACAGTCGCCTCGATGATTCTAATGGGCGCACAATAAGGCGGGGGCCTTATTCCTTATATCCCTTTAGTCTCCCACGAGTTCACCTGGCAGAGTGTTGACTCCAGGGTTATAGAGTCTACCAATCCATCAAGTCAGTGAGTGGTACCCCATAATGTGGTGCATCCTGAAGGGCACGTCGTGCAAAAGAAATACAAGTCAATGAGTGGCACCTTTGGATCACGTGGCATCCTAAAGGGCACGTCGCAATAACAGAAGTAAACGAGGCGAGTGGCACCCATAGAGCACGTAGCATCCTAAAGGGGGCACGTCGCATGGATGATGATGATGAGACAACTTAGATGACCCAAGACCTTAATGCCTGATAAAATTTTAAAACGACTCCTAATTAAATTGTTGTCTGTTCAAATCAAACCTAAATTAAAACATCTCTCTAGTTAAATCGACTGTGCTTTTCTCCTGAAAAGATCCTACAAGGGCAAACTAAGGCGTAAACTAAACCCTCCTAGGTGTTAATTAAAGTCTCTTTGCGCAAGGAAAAGTAATGGGGAATTAAAATAAGTGAAACCCATGGCTTTAAATGATAAAGAAGAAATAAAATTTATTAAAGTGTGGGAGTATAAAAGCTTAGAATTTAAAAATATATTGAAAAGATGAAACCCATTTATCTTTGGGTTCAAAAATAAAATAACAAGAGAGAATTAAATAATAGAATAAAAAGAGATCAGAAATTAAGGAGTAAATTAAGGAGTAAATTAAGGAGTAAATTAGAAGTAAATTAAGGAGTAAATAAAGGAGTAAATTAAGGAAATTAGAGTAAATTAAGGAGCGATTTCGGGGAGTGAGGGAAACTGAGTCTTTAATAATTAAAAGAAAATTAATTTTGAGAACCATAGGGATGAGAGACACTTGGACGACAAAGAATGTTTTGAGGTTAATATTAAAAATTAATTAATTAATGATTTAAGAAAGTAGGTGGGTTTCAAATCTCTATAAAAGAAGGGGAAAGAAGGAAAAGGGGCACAGTTAAGTAACGTACGCTGTCGAATTGTGGCTTCGACGGATTGCTTGTGAGGATTTTGGTTTATCTCAGCTGTGTTGGAGTGGTAGCTTAGTCGTGAGGCGAGCTGAGACGCTAGTCTATCTCTAGTTCTTGTGTGGCCCTTTGCGGCTCGAGGGGACAAGGGGGAAGAAGAGTACCTCTAGCGTTTGGCTGAGAGGTACCGGTGAGTCCCCAGTCGACGAACGAGAGGAGTACGGAGAGCGGGACGCGGTACGAAGCGCAGGACGTCAATCCGAAGGGAGGGGAGAAAAGGCACAGGTACGCTTTTCATCTGAATGGTAGAATAATGGTTTATCATGATGTTCTGAAAATCACTGATATTGATATTATAGTATTCTGCGTTCTGCATAGTATTGATATTCTTATGCTTCATCATGATGTTCTTGAATACTTGATATTGAAAATTTATTACACATTGTGAGAATTTCTTGCATTGGTCGTTGATCTTACAGTGGGCATTTGTTAATGTTCTTGTGCGTTTTGCAATTGATACATATGGGGCATTTGATCTGCGCATTAAAAGTTAATGGTCTGCGTTGCGGTATATCTTGGGCGTTTTTTCTATGTATCTGCATTTAATTGTTAATGGTCTACGCATCTCTTTCCTAACAATGTTTAATTACCCTGAATCTAAATGATGGCGAAGCTCCATCTCTGTGCTTTTTAATGCGGTAAGAAAAAAAAGGGGGATTTTCTCAGCGTTCCTTTAGGGTATAACCTTAGCGGGCCAGATCTGGTTCATATAACTCAAAGGAAATTTTTTGAGGTTTAACTCGGCATGTGCTTATATTTCCTTATGAACTGGTGGAGTCCAATGATAGGTTGGGTAAAGATTTCTTGCATGGGGTTGTCATTCTGGCAACTTAACTCGTCCTGACCCTTTTAATCCTTTCTGGCAAAGTTTATTTTTTTTGGGCGTAACAGCTTGATACTCTTGCACTTCTCTGCGCTCTCCTAAATGGATGGGAAAGCGTCTTTCTTTTCTGCATCACGAATTCATTCTCCGGGCATGACTGATGTCCAGAACCTTAACTTATAGAAACCTCTTCTTCTCTGTTGGCGTTGGATTGTTAACCTCTTGGGAATTGATCCTTCCTCCTGTGTGCATTTTTGTTATTACCGAGAACTACCACGACTTAGATCTCTTCCATCATGCCAGAACGAGAAGCCCTTTCCTTTCCACTGCCGCTGCAATGGCGCCTTGGGCTGCATAGTCCCTTCCCTGCAATTTTGAGCTCATCCTTGGCTGTGCGTGGGTGAATGCGGATTGTTGAGTGGGACTGTGTAACCCTTGTTTGCGCCCCCGATTTTGGCAGCTAACACGGGAATTCGTTGCCAGGTCGTGGTAACACGCATGCCCTGGAAACCCCGTCTCTCTCTTTGTTGAATGTGGCAGTAAGGTGCCCGTCAGATGGAAGACTGGTTCCCTCCTTATCGCCAGCAAGATTACCCGGAATTAAATGCTGGCTGTCACTACTGCATGTTAGCGTGATTGTCGGTTTTAGGTGTCCGGATCATTTTAAATTTATGCTATTTTAAATAGGATGACTTTGAATTACTACTATTTTAATCATTGTCCTGTTAACCATTGAAATATGCGTGTCTTCCTATATATGATGCCACATTGTCCTTCGAATATGATGTTGTTTTAAATAGTATTACCTTTAAACGTTATAGTGGTTAAACATTGATTTTATTATGTGTGTGTCATTTTAAATTGTTGTTACAATGCCTTTCTTAATATAATGATGTTTATAATTATGAGGTCACCCTTAATTACTTTCACCTTTCAACAATGCCATGTTTCAACATTGTTATTTATATGTTGTCACTCTAATTGTAATGATGCATTGTTATTCCTTGGGTTACACATGATGTTTAGTATTGTATTTTGCAATAGGGTGGGTGGGTGTTATCTTTACTGAAAAGTTTACCTCAACCTTTACTGTATTGAGAAATGTAAATGGAATATCCTCGCCTTAGACAAATTCTAGGCAGCCCTGATAACCCAGGAACGTAAAGACGTTGTTTTTCCTTTACAATGATGTGGTAGCATCATGGAATGGTGAGGTTATTTCCTATAATGACATTAACGTCTTTTAATTTCAACACAAGTATGAATATTAAGATCCTTTATATTATCCTCTAATTATATCATCTATCTTCAAGGGTGTAGAATCATTACTTTCTTTTGCATTAAAAACAACAAATCGTCAAATTGCAACTTCACTCAGCAGCTCATGATCTTATTTCAATGATAATACCTTGGAACCAAGCTAGATAATATTTATCGAGGAACCTTAATGATGTATAAACTGTAATGATGTAAAGTATAATAAAGGTAGTTATTGTTGTTCTATCTTGACGTATGCGCTGATTATAATGGAGACTCCTGGATTTAAAAGGATGAATAGATTCTCGATTATGAAGATTGATTTAAAACGTGCACCTGGATTGAAGTAGAATTTTGCCACGACCCTTGGTTACTGCTAGATAGATTGAGTAGGTCGGTTCTCTTGCGCCACGAAAGTGGTGCTGCATATGTTGGTTTTGATGCATTCGTGTCTGACGATCGTTGATGATGTCTTTATTTCAGTCATTTTATATTAATTATCTGATGAGGTAGACTTAAGTAGCTCCATGGTTAATTGAAGATAGACTTGATGGAATGAAGTTTGATGATCGTTGATTCGTTGTTCTTGGTCATCTTGCCTTGCTTGGTCTGCTTATGATGAGCGGGATATAGACACCTTCTATAGACTTAGCATATAGGTCTGTGTGTATATTTTGTGTAAAGGATCCAGTGCCATATCAAGAGTCTCTCAGCCCTTTAAAGGCGTGGTTCCACTTCATGCATTACATGACGAGGTTACTAGTTTTGTCTTCCGCAGTAGGTTAGAATAGTAACCCTAACCCTACGGATTCTTCCCTCCTCGTTCGACCGAACTCCCGCGATATTCCAAATGCCAGTTGTGCGCCCCATGCCTATGGTCGTATCTTGTTGCGGTTACTCCTTGTGAGCCTTCAGCCTCTTGCGCCGAACTGCGGGTCGCCAGTCTTGTTGGTTGTCGAGTGGCGCTGCGTTCATTAAGGTGTTTGTTACTTCTGCATGCGTGCACACACCTTAAGAAAAAAAAAAACGTAACTTGTTACTAGAATGGTTGTCGCAATCAGGCGGTTCGTTACATATGGTATCGAGAGAAGTTCACCTATGACTTGGGATTCGCGCCTTCCATTGACATGATTATGTTTGATTATTTTGTCGTTGATCGAGTTGATTGGTGTGTACAGTAATCATGGTTAGAGGATCCCTCGGAGGCGCATCGACTTGCGCTTAGGAGGAGGCCATCATCTCCAAGCAAAGATCCATTAATCGGGAGGGTTCTAACCCTAGAGGCTAACAGTCCTTGGACAAGAAGATCGCAGCTTCCTCGATGCTGTGGTGATGATGAGATCTTTCAAGCGCATGTCCAAGGCACTGATAAGACGCTTGGAAAGAGATGAGGCCAAGGCACCGAAACCCCTTGAGGTTCCACCGCGCGCACCAGCCATTACAGGTAGCATTCACCGTGAACTCGGTATGAAATTTCCCAGTTCTTTGGTGCCCCTGGACGCAGTTCGTCGAGGCATGGTTTAAGAATATGGCGATGTGCTTCGCGACTTCACGACATAATTCCAACATGAAGGTTCACATGGCAGTCTTCAACCAAAGGGGAGCACTCTATATGGTGGAAGACGCTTTCCCACCGCAAAATTTAACATGGTCAGTCGAAGATGTAAGTCAGCGGAACCGTTCGAGGAACGGGGCTTCGGAGAGGTATTCAGAGGAATCAATAGCCGCCAGCTCACCGAGTTCAACAACACATTGCTAATAGAGGTCGCATGCTGCCCTGTATGAGGTACCGCCATGGATTCGCTTCCGTATGCTCCACATCCGAACCAAATCGGTGTTTCCAAGGTCAACAGTTCGGTTTCATTCCTTTAACGTAGCCCGCGCAAAGGTTACCATGATGCCTCAAACCTTGCACCACGCTATCCAAAAGGCCCTCATAGCGCAGGAGGAGCTTATCAGTGGGGATAGACCAGGACTCCAAATGTAGACCGCAGTATGTGGTTCATCCGGTACCGCAGTTAGCCAGACGCCGCCGATACACGCCGGGTATCGTGGGCTTCCAGGGGATCCACTTTGCTAATATCAGCGATGAATCCACCTCAAAGAGCTGACACCTTAATGAGGAGCACAAGAATAGCAGCCAGCGTCATCAGAAAGCGTTAGGTTTACAGGGCCCGCTTCAGCATTAGACCAGCCTGCGCCGGGTCGGCCATCTTCTTACCGGGTACCGTGACCATCATCAGCGAAGGTGCCGGATCGCAGGGGATACAATTACCAGCGCGACCGCCCCGGAGGGACCAGAAGGCCCCATCGTCGGACCCACTACGTTGGGAGATATGGGCAAGGCTCCATCGGATTCATGTAGCGGTAAATAACCGCTAAGCAGAAAGCACTAGTCGACAAAGGTTCTCGGTGGATGTACGTTTCGACCGCACTCTTTAGTATTTGATAGACCTGTGCTACCGAGTTTCTACTGGTGCGTCAGCTAAAAAATTATTAAGGTAAAGGCATTCGAACGTGATGAGTTTAGCTTTGTAGGAGATGGCTTCTAGAGCCAAACAGAAATTTGGAGGAAAGGTTACTGCCATGCCCTTAACCTGGGAGAGTTCGCCACAAGGGTCAACTTGTACATCACAACCTTATGGTCTTATGCGACGCCAGATTGGTAATGGATTGGTTGGAATCAAGATGAGGCTTATTATTCAACCGTAGATCAAACGGGTTGAGCTTAGTCGATGATGAAGGGAAAAAATGTGTGATAGTAGGACGGAACTGGGGCGTATCCTTGAGGTTCGCCTCTTCCACAGCTATTTGGAAGAGTATGCTATAAGTGCAAGTATCGGCGCAACCCTATGCTTAAACTAGTAAGGAGTAGCAGTATATTCAGGAACACCTTCCCAAGTGGTGAAGGAGTTTATGGATGTATTTCGTATTGCCCGGCGAGCCTTAAAGAGAATTGGAGTTTACTATAGACCCAAAATCATGACGAACCGATAGGCAGAACGCCTTATCGGATGTCAATCCCAAAATTACAGGAGTTGAGAATGCAAACGAAAGATTTCTTGGACCCGATTGATATCGCCCTATGTCACCGGTGGCACTATTTCATTCAAAAGAAGGACTACCGCGGAGGTTTTGCATCGACTATCGCTGAATCCAAATCGTTGCCACGAACAAGAATCGCTAATTCCCCTACCAAGAATTAATGACTGCTTGGATCGTATGAAGGCGCGACGGTAGTTCTCTTAAGATCGACGGTAATCGTATCACCCGCCATTTATCAAGGAGGATGGGATACCTTAAGAATCGCTTTTAAGACAAGATTTGACATTACTAATTTCATCGCTTTTTACCGCTTGACCCATTAAACTCTAGGGTTATTTATGAGCTTGATGAACTGGTGAAACAATGGAGTACTTGGACAAGTTTGTCCAAGTATTCATTGATGATATTTTGATCTACTCTGACCGCTTTGAGATATGACGAAGTTAATCTCTGCGCTATACCATGTTGTCATGTAGAGCACAAATTATATGGGAAGTCATTCAAATGCTCTTTTATCAATCCAGGATTCACTAATTAGGGCACGTCATCTCCTGAAGGTATGCCATGATCCAGCCAAGGTTGAGGCTATTATGAAATGGCTCCGCATCAATGTCAAAGCATAAGTGTAGTTTTAACGGATGAAGGTAGGATACTATCATCAGTTTGTCGGGTTGATTTTCGGGCGATAGCAAATCTTATCATGGAATTGTAGAAGAAAACAAGAAATTTGTTTGGATAGAGGTTTCAGTAAGCATTTAGGAGGTTTAAAGAGTTGTTGACAACAACGCCGATACTAAAGGTCCCCGACATGGACGATGACTTCTTGGTATGCAATCGGACGCGTATCCAAGGAAGGTTTAGGCTGAGTCTTGATGCGGGACAGACGAGCGATTGCTTACATTTCAAAGAAACTAAGAAGGCATGAGGAGAATCCACGCTGGACACATGACTTGGAGTTAGCCATCATTTATGCCCCAAAGGTATGGAGACACTACCTTGTTGGAAGAAAATTTTAACTAAAGACGGATCAATAGGATTACACATTTTACGCAGCTTTCACCGAACGCTGACAAATCTGCTGCTGGTCGTAATTACTGTTTAGCGAAAATAACTGAGATTACTACACATAAAGGGAACAAAGGAACCGAAAGTGGCGATGTTTGCGCTCCGAGGCCACGATCTTTTCGTTAAGCTCTTCAAACAAATCTATGTGAGAAGATTTTCACTTTACAATGCGGACGAAGGACTGCACAGTCGGCATTTTATCTACAATAAACACCATGATGGTACCACGACATGAGGGATTTAATTTTGACAACTTGATGGGTTATTAAGGTTTAGAGGTCGACTCTACGATCGCCAAATGACGAAGTTGAGGATGTTGATCCCGAGTGAGGCCTATAGAGCCGCTTACATGGCTCACCTTGAAAGTTACGAAGATGAGGGCAGACCTTTAAGCTTGTTCTCGAAAGGAATGAAGGCTCTACATATTCAACTTTGTATTAGATGTCTCGAAAGGCCGCCAGGTAAAAGTTAACATAGGCAACTGCATGCCGTGATTACTTCAACCACATGTTATTCGAATCGAAAATGGGAAGTCATTTCGATGGATTTTATTGTTGGATTTCCGCTAACGACAAGGAGACACGACTCTATTTTTTGTGGTGGTAGACACTATGATGAAGAGTGATCAATTTATTCTCGCTCGTATGACGATCGTGCAATCGACATAGCGAGTTGCCGCTGAGATTGTGGAGAGGTCACATGAAGCGCTCAAAAGATTATATCCCATCGAGATCGTTTACCGATCTATTTGGACGAAGCTCCAAGAGGCCTTGGGGAACCCAACTTTACCTTTTGGTACGCCGTATCACCCGCAAAGACTGACGTAATCGCATTTAATCGCGACGCAATAAACCTTTGAGGAAATGTTGTGCATGTACGCGATGGACCAACAAAAGCATTGGGAGGAATTTTTACCTCTAGTTTGCTTACAAATAACAAGTACCGTATAAATTCATTAAGATGGCGCTTCGAAGTTTATATGGCCACCGTACCTGACGCCTCTTGAGTTGGGATCGGCTTGAGGATAGATCCTGGTGGGACCGTGCCGCATCCAAGAAATGGAAGAGCAGATGCAAACCATAAGACAAAGGATAAAGGAAGTTTAGGGATCGAATAAGAGTTATGCCGAGCGCGCACCAGTCGATCGTAGGGTTACTTAGGTCGGCGATCGAAGTCTTGCAAGATAAACCACATAAGAGTTCAATCAGTTTGAAAGGGAGCTAAACTCTCCTAGGTTCGCGGGACCCTTCGAGATTGTGGAAAACAAGGGTCCTGTGGCCTATTGACTAGACTTGCCCGATTCTTTGAGGCATATGCACCATGTTTTTCACGTATCTCGCTTTTGAGACATTATGCAAGTGATCCTACACACATGATTGACATGAGTTCCTTGCGTGTATCAGACGAGGGAGCGCTCAAGGCTGAGCCAGTCCCCGCGATTTTAGATCATCACGCTCACGCCACGACGTCGAACGGTATATCAAGTCAAGGACCAGCGGGACAATTATAGTCCACACTCTACGATTTGGGGAGGACGATAAGATATGCCGCATAGTTTCCAATTTTGTTTGATGATAGACTTATGATATCGTGGAAAATTTTATGATATTAAGTGGTACTTTTATTTCGGCATTTATAATGAGAAACTTCATCTAATTCTTAGACCAAGAGGGGTGTATGAACCCGCCCGCGACTTCTTACCAAACTTTGTTTCTTGAGGACAATTTGCCTTAAGTGATATGGATTTTACATTGATAAACTTTTTCCTTCATTATGATGTGCTAAGTTATATGACATGATGTTTTACCACTTTGATGTAGACAGGTTGTTGACTCAGCCATTGAGTGCGGTGGTTTCGACCTTGAGGATGCATTAGAGACGCATGGAACTCCCTTTGACCTCCTCGATTGAGTCGGGATGGGCTATCGGTTGTTTCCATTTACGTGATATCGTTTTGCCTTTGATGATATGCTATTGATTTTATGATATGTTGTTGGACATGATTCCATTACGATGTTGATGATTCGCCGATGATAGCTTGCCAAACCGCATCACATATCGAAAGTAAAGGCCACACGAAGTTCCGATCGAGAGGTGGATTACAGCCCCCGCCACTTCAATACCAGGCACTCCTTCCGCCGCGGGTTCAACTGTAGGTTAGCGGTTACCTAGTTCCAGAGGATCCATGATGCCATGAGGGCGAACTGCGATGCCTCTCACCATTGATTCTAATGGCCGCTACTGGGCCTTATTCTTTATATCCCTTAGTCTCCCACAAGTTCACCCGGCTGAATGTTGACCTGTGGGTTATAGAGTCTACCAATCATCAAGTCAGCGAGTGGCCTCCTTGGAGCACATGGTGCATCCCCAAGGGCACGTCGCTGCTAAAGAAATACAAGTCACCGAAAGTGGCACTTTGGAGCACGCGGTGCACTCGAAGGGCACGCCGCTAAATCCAAGAAAAACGAGGGCGAAGGGCACCCTTGGATAATCGAAAGCGACTCGGTATGGGCATGTCTTGATGGATGATGATGATGAGACAACTTAGATGACCTCAATACCTGAACGCCTGATAAAATTCTTAAAACGACTCTAATTAAATTGTCGCCTTGTTCAAAATCAAAACCTAAATTAAAACATCTCTAAGTTAAATTTGACAATCCCTAAGAAAAAGATTCTACAAAAATAAAACTAGGGCGTAAACTAAACCCTCCTAGGTGTTATTAAAGTCTTATTAAAGTAAATGGGATAAAGTAATGAGGGAATTAAAATAAGGAAACCCATGGCTTTAAATGATAAAGAAGAAATAAAATTTATTAAAGTGTGGAGTATAAAAGCTTGAAATTTAAAAATATATTGAAAAGATAGAAACCGCGATTTTTTTTTGGTTCAAAAAAAATAAAAATAAATAAGAGAGAATTAAATAATAGAATAAAAGAGACTAGAAAATTAAGGAGTAAATTAAGGAGTAAATTAGGAGTAAATTAAGGAGTAAATAAAGGAGTAAATTAAGGAGTAAATTAGGAGTAAATTAAGGAGCGATTTTTGGGGGAGTGAGGGAATTGAGTCTTTTAATAATTAAAAAGAAATTAATTTTTGGAGAACCATAGGGATGAGAGACACTTGGACGACAGAGAATGTTTTGAGGTTAGTCATTAAAAATTAATTAATTAATGATTTAAGAAAGTAGGTGGGTTTCAAATTCTATAAAAGAAGGGGAAAAGAAGGAAAAAGGGGGGCACAGTTAGCGTAACGTACGTTGTCGAATTGTGGCTTGACGGATTGCTTGTGAGGATTTGGGTTTATCTCAGCTGTGTTGGAGTGGTAGCTTAGTCGTGGAGGCGAGCTGAGACGCTAGTCTATCTCTAGTTCTTGTGTGGCCCCTTTGCGGCTCGAGGGGCTAAGGGGGAAGCAGAGTACCCCTAGCGTTTGGCTGAGAGGTACCGGTGAG
Organism: Picea sitchensis; assembly: GCA_010110895.2. NCBI lineage: Eukaryota > Viridiplantae > Streptophyta > Pinopsida > Pinales > Pinaceae > Picea > Picea sitchensis. The sequence continues at coordinate 70,136 of SNQJ01S0090047.1, read as the reverse complement.
TCCTCTACAGTCGACGAACGAGAGGAGTACGGAGAGCGGGACGCGGCACGAAGCGCGGGACGTCAACCGAAGGGAGGGGAGAAAAGGCACAGGTACGCTTTTCATTTGAAAGGTAGAAGGAATGGTTTATCATGATGTTCTGAAAATTTCTGATATTGATATTATAGTATTCTGGTGTTCTGGTATAGTATTGATATTTCGTTTTATCATGATGTTCTGAATATTTCTGATATTGAAAATTTATTACACATTGTGAGAATTTCTTGCATTGGTCGTTGATCTTACAGTGGGCATTTGTTACTATTCTTGTGCGTTTTGCAATTGATACATTTGGGGCATTTGATCTACGCATTAAAAGTTAATGGTCTGCGTTGCGGTATATCTTGGGCGGTTTTGCTGTGTATCTGCGTTAAATGTTAATGGTCTGCGTTGCGGTATATCTTGGGCGTTTTTTCTATGTATCTGCATTTAATTGTTAATGGTCTACGCATCTCTTTCCTAACAATGTTTAATTACCCTGAATCTAATGATGGCGAAGCTCCATCTCTGTGCTTTTTACTGCGGTAAGAAAAAAAAGGGGGATTTTCTCAGCGTTCCTTTAGGGTATAACCTTAGCGGGCCAGATCTTGACTATATAACTCAGCGAAATTTTTTTGAGGTTTAACTCGGCATGTGCTTATATTTCCTTATGAACTGGTGGAGTCCAATGATAGGTTGGGTAAAGATTTCTTGCATGGGGTTGTCATTCTGGCAACTTAACTCGTCCTGACCCTTTTAATCCTTTCTGGCAAAGTTTATTTTTTTTGGGCGTAACAGCTTGATACTCTTGCACTTCTCTGCGCTCTCCTAAATGGATGGGAAAGCGTCTTTCTTTTCTGCATCACGAATTCATTCTCCGGGCATGACTGATGTCCAGAACCTTAACTTATAGAAACCTCTTCTTCTCTGTTGGCGTTGGATTGTTAACCTCTTGGGAATTGATCCTTCCTCCTGTGTGCATTTTTGTTATTACCGAGAACTACCACGACTTAGATCTCTTCCATCATGCCAGAACGAGAAGCCCTTTCCTTTCCACTGCCGCTGCAATGGCGCCTTGGGCTGCATAGTCCCTTCCCTGCAATTTTGAGCTCATCCTTGGCTGTGCGTGGGTGAATGCGGATTGTTGAGTGGGACTGTGTAACCCTTGTTTGCGCCCCCGATTTTGGCAGCTAACACGGGAATTCGTTGCCAGGTCGTGGTAACACGCATGCCCTGGAAACCCCGTCTCTCTCTTTGTTGAATGTGGCAGTAAGGTGCCCGTCAGATGGAAGACTGGTTCCCTTTTTTATCGCCAGCAAGATTACCCGGAATTAAATGCTGGCTGTCACTACTGCATGTTAGCGTGATTGTCGGTTTTAGGTGTCCGGATCATTTTAAATTTATGCTATTTTAAATAGGATGACTTTGAATTACTACTATTTTAATCATTGTCCTGTTAACCATTGAAATATGCGTGTCTTCCTATATATGATGCCACATTGTCCTTCGAATATGATGTTGTTTTAAATAGTATTACCTTTAAACGTTATAGTGGTTAAACATTGATTTTATTATGTGTGTGTCATTTTAAATTGTTGTTACAATGCCTTTCTTAATATAATGATGTTTATAATTATGAGGTCACCCTTAATTACTTTCACCTTTCAACAATGCCATGTTTCAACATTGTTATTTATATGTTGTCATTCTAATTCGGATGTTACATTGTTTTTCTTGTTACAATATGATGTTAGTATTGTATTTTTGCAATAGGGTAAGGGTGTTGTCTTTTACTGAAAAGTTTACCAACCTTTTACTGTATTGAGCAATGTAAATGGAATATCCTCGCCTTAGACAAATGCTAGGCAGCCCTGATAACCCAGGAACGTAAAGACGTTGTTTTTCCTTTACAATGATGTGGTAGCATCATGGAATGGTGAGGTTAATTCCTTATAATGACATTAACGTCTTTTATTTTTCAACACAAGTATGAATATTAAGTTCCTTTATGTTATCCTCTAATTATATCATGTATATTTAAGGGTGTAGAATCATTCCTTTCTTTTGCATTAAAACCAACAAATCGTCAACTTGCAACTTCACTCAGCAGCTCATGATCTTATTTCAATGATAATACCTTGGAACCAAGCTAGATAATATTTATCGAGGAACCTTAATGATGTATAAACTGTAATGATGTAAAGTATAATAAAGGTAGTTATTGTTGTTCTATCTTGACGTATGCGCTGATTATAATGGAGACTCCTGGATTTAAAAGGATGAATGGATTCTCGATTATGAAGATTGATTTAAAACGTGCACCTGGATTGAAGTAGAATTTTGCCTCGACCCTTGGTTACTGCTAGATAGATTGAGTAGGTCAGTTCTCTTGCGCCATGAAA
>SNQJ01S0090047.1:22608-54533 GCA_010110895.2 Picea sitchensis | reverse complement strand
TGACTCTAGCATAGGTTGGCAAGGAATCTCTATTGTTGGGGACTCCAAGGATGCTAGTTTCCATAGGAAAAATAACAACAGTAGCTCACTTCTCTAGGGAAAAATCACACAAAGAATTTGCATGCTATAGGCCCAACAACCTAATTCTTCATGCATTTGTAGCTCTAAACAAGCTACCCACAACATCTACTATGGATACCTTCAATCTCTAGTGCTCTCCACTTGCTGCTCCACAAATTGCGTGTAAATATTTCCCTCAATGACCATTTGAATTTCCATTTTAACAATGAAAGTTGACTCTTGCACTCCCGAATATTGATTGTATTAAACCCCCATGCTCTCATAACTACGAAAAGTCACTTTTTACTCCAACCCTCTTACATGTGTTTAATGTCTGGACTTTTATACACTCAAAAGGAAAATTAGAAAGTTCATACTCAATAATACATTTTAAAAAGGTGGGTTTCATTAATACTCATGAATATTCCCCCCTTGGACCCCTTATTATACTNTTCTAGCGAGTCTTTCACTCTATATTTTTACAGTCTCTGTACATTTCTCTTATTAATAGAAATCGTGTATTACTGTATATCTGTGTTTATGGTTTCATCTATGATACATTTCTGTTATATTATTGAATATCTGCAATATCTCTGTGCATTTCTTTATTATATCTCCGCTCTCATTTCGTGCCGAAAATAATCCAGATCATTGGATGCTCCCCAGGTCAGCAAATTGTGATGCAGGGCTCTGCTGCTCCTCATCTAAATAATCATCAAAGATTGAAACAATAGGTACATCAGGATTATAATAAAAGGCCTCTACAACTATGGAATCTTCATCGTCATCCTCAATAGAGCTGCCAAGAACATCTGCTTCAAGGAATGGAAAATCCTTTGCACTTTCCTCAAATTTGAACCTTTCTATCTCGAAAGAGATTGATTTTACTAGCTCCACAAGCCTACCCAAAGAATCTTATTCCTCATTATGGTCCTCATTAGACACAACCATATCTTGATCATGGTCTTCATATTCCTCACAACAATTATGACAAATAAACTCAGAGGAATAAAACTTTTGACAATGCTTATTGAAAACTGCATGAAATTCTCTTAGGGGGGAAATGCTCGTAGGGGGTAAGGAATGATACCACTCATGAGCATATCCTGCTAATGAGATCATGAACATTTTTAATAATACATCCTCATGATGTATCTCCCATTTATTCATGAGTTAATGAAACTTATGAAGATGCTGAGCAAGATTGTCCTCTTTATGCTCTCCAAATATGGGAAAATAATCACCCCATTCATCCACTGTAGGGACAACATTAGGAAAAATAGGAACACCAGAAAAATTAAAAGGAGAAAACCTCTGAGCCAGGATTGTTTCCATTTCAGACTAGTGGAGTCGTAAATTGATTCTTTAACCATGGAGTTGCCAGGTGAATGATATGCAGAATGAGTGTGTCTGGTCTTTGTTAACCATCAAAGATCAGATCTGATCATTGTGTTCTCCCAGGGGCTATAGTTGTAGCCAGAGGAAACCACACCGAAACCATGGAGTCACCACAACATAGTCACCAGGTGAAAATGCAATCTTCAATGGTTCTGATATCTGATGCACCTCTAGAATTAGAAGCCCATTGTCGTTCTACCCAAGGAAATGTCTTCAATTCGTTCCCTGACAACAGCGCTAGAAATGTTAGCACCAGAAGTCGCATTCAGATTGCAGAAAAGGCAAGCCCTATACCCATCAAATTTATATGGTGTATGTTAGTTTGTATGGATGAAGGTCAATGGACAAAACTAAAAATCTGAATGATGTTCAACACGGGACTGAACATGAAATGCACAGGGATGTGAGGGCCACATTAAATTAAGTAAGGAAATTGATTTAAAGCGAGAGAAGAGGGAAGAATTAGTGAGAAAGGTGAATGAGACTTCTATGGTAATCTGGCCTTCTAGCAGCTCGAAGATAGAAAACTCAAAATCAAGAGCAGTCTTGAGCTCAATATCCATACACTAAAATATGTTGCAAGAAACACAATTATAGCAACAGGATGATCAAACCTCCATCATCCTGCAACTGCAACATCTCGACTGGATCTTCCATGCCCGAGCCATTCAATGTAATAAGGAAAATATACATAGGTAAATGAGTAAAACTAACCATGATACTTCTATAATCAAACCTTCATTACATCAGCATAACAATCCTCGACTGGATCATCCATGCCCGAGTGTTTTAAACAATTTTAACATACAAAAATGAAAGGAAACAAAGAACTGACTTCTATTAACATGAAAGTCTGAAATTGATTACATAACTAGAGAATAGTTTTGGCAGAATAACCATTACAGATGGAAGCTCTGCTCAACCAAAGACCTCTTATAAAACTCAAAACTACATACACATACTCAAAAAATTTCCTAGCAGAGGTGTGCTCGAGCTTCTCATCCAATGACATATGTTTGTGTCTTCTTGGTTAGATTGCGCACGTAGTCTCTTCTACGCATGCCTTCCCCTATCAAAAGAAAATCTATGCTCTGCCAGTCCTTTCTGTCTTTCCATTTATGCGGTGATACGATGTCTCAACTGTCGCCTTACTTTCATGAACTATCTACATCGAGATCAGGACGGTCCGCACTTTGAACTTCACCATCTGGAGATTTGTTGGATGCTTGCACATAGGACTTGGCATATAGATGTGGACGTTGATGATAAGGAGATGACGAAATGATTTGTATTGTGTAGGAACCAAAATATCAAATCAGACCCTCGACTTAGTCTAAATGCCATTTGTGGGGTTTTAAGCCCCTTTTCTCGCATTTTGACCAAGGTGCCACTTCCTTAGGGAAACCAACCCCCCTTAAAATAATATGTGTTAATATTATGAATAGTAATAATCAAACTCCTTGCTTCAATATTCACCTCCATTGTCTAATCTGAGACACTTCAACCTTTTTCCTGTCTCATTCTCAACCAAATCTTTCCATTTCTTAAAAGTATAAAAAACATCAGATTTTTGTCGAATGCAAAAAAACCAAGTTTTTCTAGTTGCATCATCAATAAAAGTAACATAATAATGAGATCCACCAAGATATTATACCTAATATGGTCCCCATACATCTATATGCACAATATATAACCTTTCACTATTCTTTTCTTTTGAGACTCTGAGAAATATGACTCTCTTTTGTTTTCCATAAACACAATTCTCACAAAAATCCAAATCAATTTGTTTAAGATCTGGAAACAAATTTCTTTGTGAAGTATCTGCATCTGCTTCTCACTCATGTGTCCAAGCCTATGATTCCACAGTGTTGTATCCACTCCTATAGAATCTAAAGAGATAGAATAATCAATATTACCAGTACATGAATACAGTGTGCCTACCTTCTCTCCTTTTTCTATAACCATTGATCCTTTAGTGACATTCCACTCCTTATCTAGAAATATAGATATGCAACCTTCACTTTCCAACTTACCTATTGAAATTATATTTTTCCTTATATCTAGAGCATGTGTTACCTCTTTCAACAACCATTGGTTTCCATTCCTTTTCTTTATTTTTACCTTTCCCATTCCAACAATTTTGCATGATGCATCATCACCCAAATGAACCTGTCCAAAATCACCTTGAACATAATCTAGAAAATGTTTCATGTGGGATGTGGCATGAAATGAAGCCTCAGAATATACTACCCAAGACTTAGAAATATTATATAAAGAAATAATCAAAGCATCTTGTAACACATCACCTGTTACATTTGCTCCCTAATTTTTCTCCTATTGTCCATCTCTTTGCTTATTTGGAGCTCTGTAGTCTTTCTTCTGATGTCCTCTCTTTCCACAATTACACCACTCTATCTTTCCTAGTTTGGATTTGGATATGCCCTTCCTATAATTCTTACGGTTCTCTAAGCCCTTTCCTCTATCCTTTTGTCTTTCCCTATTCTCCATGCTTAACGCATCACCTGATGTCTCACCTGTGATTTTCCGTTGCATTTCCTCACTAACGATAACACCAACAACATCATCAAATTTTAAAGTGTTTGAACCAGAGAAAGAGTTACTTACATCCATGACCAAGTTGTTCCATCTTTCTAGCAATGAGCACGAGATAAGAAGATCCCTGACCTCATCATCAATGTTCACTTTTATAGAACTTAGCTGATTAGTAACCATATTAAATTCATTTAAATGATCTTCAACAGACCCACCTTCTGACATATTCATATTAAATAATCAAATTACCTTATTGGACGCTGAGCGTTTTTATTACAATTTATCCAATGCATCCATCAGCTCCTTTGTTGTCTTTTATTTCAAAATATTGAAACCCACTGAAGTTGCAAGGCTCATCCATATCATTCCTAGAGACTTTATGTAAATAACCTCCCATTCTTCGTCCTTCATGGCCATTGCCTTCTTTGATATTCCACCCATTTGTAGGAATATATCCTTCTGATATAAATAATCTTCCATCTTCACATTCCATAACTAGTAGTTTTGACTGTTAGATTTCTAGACCCTAAAATTTCCATCTTCTTCCATTTCTCACACTCGAACCAATAAACCTCTTTTCCCATGAGTTACCTTTCTTTCTGATACAATTTGTTTAAAAATAGGATCATAGTAAAATAAAATAAAATAAATGCAGAAATAAAACACAAAAGATACACAATACAATAGAGACACATATATATGTGGTTCACCTAGTGTGGGCTACGTCCACCAGAGAAATTTCCAAATCCTTCCTTTTTATTATCCAACAAAATGAAGGGATACAATCTACAACACACCCATTGTAACTTCCTCTTCTTTCTCTCACAGTCTCCTCTTTCATAATACAATATTCGCAATGATACATAGCTGCAATACAATTCCCTCATAAAAGATGATTTCCTTCTAGGATAAAAAACCCTAACATAACTTATATCGTTAGATATGCCATACATTTCAACACCATACCATTTGATGAATCCTACCTACTCCCTTGTAGGGATACACGACCTCCCGGTCAAGGATCTTTGATTCTTGAGTCAAAGGACCCTCTAAAAAATTAATGGTCTCCTTCTGTATCTAAACACAGGCCTTTTTGGCTCCTCGGTGCAGGTCTGATAGCACCCACAACCTTCCCTTTCTCTCTCCTAAGAAATCTCAGAGTATTGGGAGTTAGATCCTTTTTCTAATAAGCCCCCTCTTGATGTGATGTTGGAAGTGACTTCACGTGACCACACGATTATGCCCCGCCCTCAAAGTTTTAAAGTCCACACAACTCCTACCCCCGAAATGCTACGGGATCGTCGATCTTGCGATATTGATGATACTGTCTAAAGTGACAGTTTAGATATGCACTTTTCAAGTCTACAAACTAGATCTTCCCCTTCTCGATCAATAGTCAAGACCTCTTCATGATTCTAGACTTTGGGGTTTTGAAATCTCAAACCCTGCTTTCTTTCATACTTCCACCTCCCGGAGCTTATGATATGTAGACACCTGTCCTGATCAATAAAAATTCCTACTTTCGCTTCAGGTGTTTTACCTTTCAACTCAGATCAATGGTCCTGTGACCCCTTCTCGATCAACGGTCAAGATATCCCTGGGGTCTTCGGACTTCTGAGTTCTCAAATATCAAACTTCACCCTTCTTCCCAATGCCTTTTATCCGAAGGCTATAATCCAATGATGCATGTCCTCCTGATCTGACAATCGAGGATTACTTAAGGTATATACCTAGAGCGCATGGATCTATGCCATGTCTCTCTTAAATCCGATAGCTACGAATCACTTCAATAGTTTACCTGGAGTCCACGAATTCACACCACGTCTCCTCTAGATTTGGCGGTCCAGATTTACTTCGGATCTTCAGAATTCGGCAATATCAGATCTCAACTAAAACCCCACTACACTTTACCCAAAGCTCGTGATCTATTGACAAGTGTCCCCTTGCATATCAACAACTCTCGACTCTTCAGTTTTTTGGGCTTTGGATGTTTCAACCTTTCACCTTTTCCTTCCTCTGGATCTCACGACCCACCAACACATACCCTTCTGGATCTAACGGTTAAGATTCATTCGGATCTCCGTCTCTCCGCGCTTCGGAAATCTCAAGTTTCAAACTTTCCTCCTCCTGGACCCATGGTATCTAAAGGCTCAGATTCTCCCTAGGTGATTCGACACTTGAAGCTTACCTCGAATAATCTGATGACTCAGATATGTTCCTGCTAATCGGATGGCTAAGATTCTACTTCGGCTCTCTGGCCTTAGAAAATATCAAATCCTCAAACCTTGATGAGCTCTCTCTCCTGAATGTGTGAAGCGCTAAGGCTCATGCACCTTACATAGATCAGACATTTGTTGATCCTTTTCTCTATGATCCAACAATCACTGTCTCTCCTCCTCCTGAGCTTCTGATTTCTTCCAACTGGAAGATTTATCAGTCTTCAAAGGTTTTGAACCTTCGCTCCTCCTGGGAGTCCAACTCTTGGATCATGTCAACACTTCTAAATTTTTTTATCTCTTTTGAGATTGATCCTTAAAGGATTCTGATTTCCCATGCACTCCTTGCATTCTCCAGATTTCAATAACTCATATCGAAGGATTTCTTGAAAAGAAATTCTTCTTGCCCACCTGGAGTTCCTCTTTTCTGGTTCTTTGATGCTTGGTCGCTTCTTGACTTTGTGTAATCCTTGCACCTATTCTAAGTTTCCTTGGTTCTCTCTAAACTCCTCTGAGTCACTCTGAGACTCAATCGATGCACTCCTTGCGTTCAAGATGCACACCTTGCATATGAGTTTCAGAAGAGAAACAATTGAAACTTATCTAGTTTTGTCACAGACTCATACAACCAAATTCTCTAACGATCATACATGAATGAAAAGGAACTAAGCCACACACACAAAATATCACATTCATTCAATCATACATCAAAATGAACATAGTCCAAGATTTGGGACAATTTTGTCTATTCTATTCATTCATGAAACAAATTACATATATTTCTTCTACTCTAATATGTTCTACTGATCTCTATCTCTATATCATGGTCATCATCTGGTAACTTTACAATACAACAAAAAATATATAAGGACCAGATCCACAAGCTCTCGTCGTCCTGTCTGTAACCTATCCTATCAAACTCTTAGTGGTTACCTACTCTGTCTTATTACAATAACTAACAATTATTTCCAGATAAGAAGAGTCAACACTCTACATCTGCAACCCCTTACAGTCCTATATGAATTTACAAACACAACGTATTTAAAAATGTTTCTTTCAAAAATATCTCAACAACTTGATTTACTTCTCAGTTAATTGCTGATGTGAAACTATGTCATGCTGAGATGTCATTCCCTTGCTTCCACACCTGCGTCTTTGACTTTGAAGGCGATGCTCCTGCGTCACCATTCATTTCCATGCCATTACTTTCCATATGATTCCATGCATTTTAATGTTATGTCTTTCCATTCCATCCCGTGCCTTTCCATGCCATGCCCTTCCATACTATGTCTTTCCATCCCATGCCTTGCCTTGCCTTGTATTCACTTTACATGCCTTGTCTTTTCCATGCCATGCCTTTCCATACCATGCCATTCCTTTCCATACAATTCCATGCCTTTCCATGCCATGAATTTCCATACCATTCCTTCCCATCCCATTCCTTGCCATGCCATGCCATGCCTTGTCTTGCCTTCAATTTCCATGCTTTTCATTTTCCATTCCATACCTTTCCATACCATGCCATTCCTTTCCATACCCTATCTTTCCATACCACATCATGCTTTTCCATACCATTCCATGCCTTTCCATTCCATTCTTTTCCATGACACGCCTTTCCTTTCCATTCCATTCCTTTCCATACCATCCCTTGCCATGCCATGCCTTTCCATTCCTTTACCTGGCATGCCTTTCCTTCACTTTCCATGCCTTGCCTTGCATTCACTTTCCATGAGAATATCAAGATTATAACATAAGATCTCTTTATTCATATATCTAAGTTATCATATATTTGTCAAACATGGATTATCATAATAAATAGTATTTACCTATACCAACATGTTGCATTTCCATACCAACATGTACCAGAAAAACTTGAGGAGGTCAGTTACAACTCGTGGTAAAACTCAAACCAGGACTCAGATGGGAGAACTGTCAGTTTAATTGGATCCAAATCACTGGATTTCATCTACTAGTGCCCCACTATTGTCATTCTCTCCTTTGGAAAACTATTTCTTAGAGTATCTTCGGCACTACAATTTTTCTCAATGAGGCATAGTGCAATTTATGAAGAGGAGGTCGGTTTTCAAGAAAATTATGTCGAGCATTTGTGGGTATTATAGTTGCATGGGCCTTAACCAAACAAAATTGTGGGATCTTACGAAAGTCTATTATGCCACTTGGTTTGGATTTTATGCCCCCAGACCAAATTGGTCAGATGTCCCTGAATGGCTTGAGGAGGTGAGTTGCAACTAGATATAAAACTCAAAACAAGACTCGAATGGGAAAACCGTTAGTTACATTGGATCCAAAGCACAAAGTTTCAACTAATTGGGCCCCTCTGTTGTCATTCTATCATCTGGAAAATCATTTGTTGGAGTATCTTCGATACTAGGGTTTTTGTCTATGAGGCATGGTGCAATTTCTAAAGAGGAGATATATTTTTAAGAACAATATGTTGAGAATTTGTGGGTAGTGTATTCACATGGGCCTTGGAAAAATAGACTTGTGGGAGCTTACGAAACTTCATTATGCCTCTCGGTTTGGATTTTATGCCCCTGGAAAAAATTGGCCACATGTCCATGAATGGCTTGAGGAGGTGAGTTTCAACTCAAGATAAAACTCAAACCGAGACTTGGATGGGAAAACTGTCAATTGAATTAGATCCAGATAACCTGGTTTCAGCTAGTAGGGCCCCTCCACTATCATTATATCCTCCAAAAGACCATTTTTTGGAGTGTCTCCGGCACTAGGGTTTTGCTCAATGAGGCATAGTGCAATTTATGAATAGGATGTCGATTTTCAAGAACATTGTGTCAGAAATTTGTGGGTAGTGTATTCATGTTGGCCTTAGTGAAATAGACTTGTAGGAGCTTACAAAACTCCCATATTCTGCTCGATTTGGATTTTATTCCCTTGGAACAAATTGGCCACATGTCCCTAAATGGCTTGAGGAGGTGAGTTGGAACTCGCGATAAAACTTGAACCGAGACTCAAATGGGAAAACTCTGAGTTTCATTTGATCCAGAGCACCAAGTTTCAGCTAGTGGGTCCCCTACGTTGAGATTCCCTCTTCCAAAAAACTGTTTGTTGGAGTATCTCTGGCACTAGGGTTTTTCTTAGTGCTTATTAAATATGTTTGACAATTTAACACCTTGTTAGGCTAGACATGGAAAGGCAAGTCAAATCAAGGCATGGAATACCATGGTAAGGCATGGTATGGGAAGTCATGGCATGGAAAGGAAAGGCATGGCATGGCATGGAAAGGCATGTCATGGAAAGTGAAGGAAAAGAATCGCAAGGCATGGCATGGAAAGTGAAGGTAAGGAAAGGCATGGAAAGGTTGTTAAATTTTTGGGTAGCAACAAAAGATATTCTTATTGTATTGTAATTATTCATGTCAACCCTATTGTGCCTTTGTAAAGTGTCAAATGTATTTTATAAAGTGTCATCTGTCAAGTCGGCCCTATTGTGCCAAAGTAGAAAGGTCAAATATATTTTATAAAGTGTAATTTGTAAGGTTGGCCCTATTGTTCCCTAAAAAACTATCAGGTCGACCCAAACCTAAAATTAGGCTGGAAAAACTAGTATTTATAAGAGAGGCTAGTGCCTCATTTGGAATAACATACAACAAAATCTCTCTAGTCAAGAAGAGAAATGCACAAGTCTTAGAGGGAGATGAGAGTGCAGCTCGGAGGTGATTTCGTGGAGGATCTTCATCTATCTCTTGAGTTTATATTGATTATGTGGTCTGCTACTCTTCCATAGTCAAGGGTTTGAGAAGGATCTTCTGCTTTGTTATTTCTTTCTTGGAGAGAGGCATTTTTCTTGATTGTTGAATCTATATTGAGGAATTGTTTCTAGGTTTTCCCCCTAGAGGATTTTACCAGGGTAAAATATTGTGTATGTTATGGATGTCTCTCTTTCATTGATCATTTATATGCATTTATTGTACTAATTGTTTAAAAGTTTGAGAACACTAATCTAGTTAACTGCTTGAGACGAAAATTCAACATAGTATCAAAGTTGGCCTGAAAGAAGCCATTTTCATAGCAAAGATGAGCTCGATGAATAAAACAAGGTCATAGGAATCCTCTCCTAACCCTAATGCACCTTCTCCCTGGAACATGTTTCAGTTTATACAAGTTTAATAAATTAGGGTTTCTACATAAAAACTAGAAGGTGATGTCATCCACCTTGCTGAAGGACGTTGGGAAAAGTAAGATCGTCTAGGAGCTCTCCCTAGGAGGGCATAGGTAGTCCCTTGATCATAATTCCAAAATCCAAATTTTGAAAAATTAGGGTTTCCTCATAAAGCCTAAGTCAAGTTAGTTGTAGAAGAATTTCAACTTGGCATAGCGCACTCTCTGAGTGATGCTCATTTTAGAATATAATGAACTAGAAGGATTTGTTAAAGAGGAAGTTTCATAACTAAAGGGATTTGAGTCCAAGGAAAAACACAAGAAGAGCTTGGTCAAGGAAAAGAGAATCATTGCATATTCCATCAAGGATCACTCAAGTCCTCACATATATTCTTTGACAACTCCCAAGAAGATGTTTGATGATCTATCCAAATTGTATGAAGGAAATAACATCAATCAGAAGATGTCATGAAGAACACAGCTCAAGAGTCTGAAAATGCATAACTCATAAAATATTTAATCATACTTCACAAGCGTATTGCATATTAAGGAGAAAATTGAATCCATTAGATACAATGTAGAAGAATTTGAACTTGTCATGATGACCTTGAATTGTCTCCCAAGATAATGGGAATATTTCATTCAAGGGATATGTTCTAGAATGAATCGTATGAAGTTCAATAGACTGTGGGAGAATTGTACTTGGAAAGAAGAAAGGATGGAAAAACAAGAAGAAAAACTAGAGGATGATGATCGATCGTTAACAACACATGTAGGAAAAGGAAAGAGTAAGAAGGAGGATCATTCCCATTTCCACAAGAAGTCACACAAATCACACAAGGGCCAAAAGGACTACTCTAATGTTAGATGGTTCATTTGTCAGAAATTGGAACACATTGCATGGTTTTGTCCCAACTCAAAGGATAAGGTCATAAAAGTAAAGTATAAGAGATATCACACTCATGCCATAGAAGAAATCAAATCTGATATAAAAGAACTCAAACATGATATAGAAGGATTCACCTCATAAGGTGAAACTAGGTGATGATTACCAATACTCAATCAAAGGAGTAGGAGAAGCAACTTACATATTGGATTCTAGAAAACCTATGAAGATGAAGGATGGGCTATATGTTCCTAGATTGAAGAAGAACATCCTTTCCATATCAACACTAGATGAGAAAGGATTCAAATTCACATTTGTAGATAGTGAAGTACTTATGTTGCCAAAAGGAAAAACCATTGGCAATGCAATAGTGATTGGTGTCCAAGAAGGAGGCTTGCACAAATTGAAGGGACACTCATATTCAACACTTGTACATAAAACAATGGCTCCATGTGAACTATGGCATAGAATATTCTCTCATATAAACTACAAGGCATTACTGATCGTAAGAAAGATGGTGATAGGTTTACCAGAGATTCGAGTAAACCATGAAGGCATATGCAAAGGATGTGCACAAGGAAATAAAGAAAAGGGAGCACTAGACATAGTGAATTCATATGTATGTGGACCAATGTCATCAAACGCATTAAGAGGGTATGTATAATATGTCTCATTCATTTATCATTAATCACGTAAAACTTGGATTTTTTTCTTTAAAAATAAAAGTGATGTATTTAGAAAATTCAAAGAATTCAAATCTCTTGTAGAAAATATCTCTGAAAGAAAAATAAAGACTCTGAGTTCAGACAATGGAGGATATTTCACCTTTGATGAATTCAATACATTCTGCAAGGAATTTGGGATTGAGAGGGAGCTCTCTAATCCCTAAAATCCTCAGTAGAATGGTGTGCCAGAGAAAAAGAACAAAACAATCATGGAAGCAGTGAAAGACATGATCCATGAGTAAGACTTACCAATGCATTTATGGGAAGAAACAACTAGGACTATTGTATATGTTCACAACATAAGTCCTCATCGAGTACTTGGGAACAAGACACCAGAATATACGTTTACATGTGAAAATCCAGAGGTCAGCTATATAAGAATATTTAGTTGTCCAATATATCTACATGTCCCCAAGGACAAGAGATCCAAGTTAGACCCTTCAAGAAAGAAGGGCATATTTTTCGGATACAACGAGACATCAAAGGCATACAAATTTTACATCCATGGTCATCGGTAGATTGAGACTAGCATAGATGTTACCTTCGGTGAGGATGCAACCTTTAATAGATCGAGACATAACCATACAGATGAGGTTCATGATGAGGAACCCATAGCTCCTAGAGTTGCAAATACAGATGCAGGAACTAATGTAGTACCATAAGAACATGTTTCAAAAGAACATCATGATGTGGTAGAACCACAAAGACCTATAGAGATGACTACAAAGAAGAGAATGCCATCTTGGAATTGTGATATTATTCATGATGTAGAAAAATATTGAGCCCCAGATGGATATTTTAGGGAAAGAAATAAACCATGACCATATTCCATCTATGTAGCATTGTTGAGAGACATCATTGATGCAGATCCTACTAGATATGAAGAGGTTGTAGAGAAGAAATAATGGAAGGATTCCATGATTGAACATTACCAGTCAATCATTAAGAATGATCTCTGGGATGTGGTCCCAAGAACAAACAAAATAAAATCGCCAGTTCCAAGTGGATTTACAATATAAATCATGCAGCATATGGCATCATATATAAATACAAGGAAAGGTTCATGTCACAAGGTGTCTCCCAGAATGAAGGAATAGATTATGAGGAGACATTTTCTCCTCTCACGAGCTACACTTCAAGTAGGACCATTCTTGCAATAGATGTAGTGATGAAATGGAAGGTACATTAGATGGATGTGAAGAAAACCTTCCTGAATGGCATAATAGAAGAGGAAGTGTATATGGGAAGCCACGATGATTCGAGAAACATGAAAAACATTCACATGTGTGTAGTTTGAACAAATCCTTGTATGAGCTGAAGAAATCTCCCAGAGCTTGGTATGGTAGGATAAACAATTTCCTAATGAGCTTGGGTTTCACCAAGGGTACTGCAGATTCAAACATTTAATTCAAGGTTGTGGATAGTGAAACTATGATATTGCTACTATACGTGGATGACCTTTTTCTAACAGGAAACGAGAATCTCATCGTTGAGAATAAGAGGAAAGTTGTTGTAGAATTTGAGATGAAGGACCTAGGCATGAGACTAAAGGTATGCAAAATATTGGATGGGGTTTTCCTGAACGAAGGAAAATATATAGTGGATATATTGAAGAGGTTCATGATGTTGGAATGTAAGGCCATATCTACACCGATGTTGGAAATCTTGAATTTGTTGTGTGATACAACTTCAGATACAATGGATTCCACCATATATAGGTATATTATTAGTTCATTGATGTACTTGATGAACACGACGCCATATATATGTTTTTTGGTGAACACATTAATTTAGTACATGGTTGAGCCTATACGTGTTCACCTGTTTGTGACAAAACATGTGATGAGGTACCTAAAGGGTACAATTGATTATGGACTCAGATATATCTTGGATCGTGAGATAATACTACGGGGATACACAAATTCAGATTGGAAAGGAAGTATCACAGACCAAAAGAGTACATATAGATGTTGCTTCAGTTTGGGATTAGTTGTGATCTCATGGCTTAGTAGGAAGAAGACTTATGTGGTGCTTAGTTCTGCATAGGTAGACTATGCAGTAGCATGTTTAGCTTGTGGTGAAGCAATGTGGCTTCATAAGTTGATTGTAGGATTGTTTGATATCGAGTTAGAGGCGACTTGTATATTTTGTGACAACCAGAGTTTCATAAAGTTGTCAGAAAACCTAGTGTGTCATCATAGGTCCAAGCATATCGAGATCTAGTACCATTATATTTGAGATATGGTACAAAAGGGAGCAGTGAAGTTCTAGTATGTTCCTACTAATGAACAGATAAAAGAAGTGTCGACTAAGCCTCTATCAAGAGTGAAGTTTGAGTACTTCAGAGAGAAGATTGGTGTGCTCCATAATTACTTTCCTTTGTGAGAGGGAGTGATATGTTACAAATGCGAATCTAGGTGCAACATAGTGTGGTGCAATAACATCAGGTTCATTTTCGGGGATCGACTCTCGCACCAGTTATCCTAACCTCACACAATGTTAGTATATGTGGATCCTTAGGGGAGGGAGTGTGTTCCCATATTCATTAAGTGTAAATCATAAATCCTTTAGGGAGGGCGTAGTTATTTGATAGCTAGAGGGACAACTTGTGTGGTTGGAGGATGACTATCCTAAGGCTAGTGGTCGGACTATGGGCCAAATGATTCCTATCCTGGGGTGAGATGGGTAGTGTGTTCACACTAAATCACCTAAACCTTGTGGGTAGATGCCTATTCTATGTGGGGCCAAAGGATTGGTGTGCCAACCAGGGTACTAGCTTGGGGATAGTAGCCGGACTTTGGGCTAGATAGTTTCTAGTGAAAGCTAGATTCCCAACATTGTGTGAGTTGGAATAAATCCCCGCCATGACTTTTGATCCCATTAATGATATGTTGGTAATGTAATGGATGCATTCTATAGATTTGGAAAAATTCCTATGACATAAATATTCATGAAAATACAACAAGAAAATAACCAGGTGTAAAAAAGTGCAGAAGTAGTGATGATGATCGTGTCGATAAGAGTACCTTCCTTGCTAAGAGAGAGTGTTAAATTTTTTAGTAGCAGCATGTTGATGGGTCCTAAATCCCCTTAGTTCAATATAAAGAACCAAACTCGTCGCCGAGGCCCAATTAGACTCTACAACGTTTAATGGTGGAATGGTTCTCCAGATCTCGCGATCTGGCCAATTAATCATTGGGATATACATTTTCTTGCGAAGACGTCTCCTTCAGTTGGGACTTTCTCTTTTTGTATTTTCTCTTAGGTGGAACTGAAGTAATATTGTAAGCCGGTATAAACCAAATTGGCAACAAAATAGAATTAAGTTTAGCTACTGGAGAAGAGGTTGAGCTTGGGATAACCCGCTACTCAAGCATACAGACAACAATTCTATACCACAAGGCTAGTAATAATATGTTAACCATGTGAGCTTACAATTACGTTCTAAGATACTAATTATCAGAAAGAAAACACATATGCGATAAAACAAAGGCAAGAAGAATAATCCACCTACTTTAATCATCCATCACATGATAACAAAATGATTCATCTTCATCATTAAAGTAAAGAAAAACAAAATATTGCACCAAATAACTTCACAATAGATTAAATAACTCTTACTCATTACAACATCATTCATGAAATGAGATAGGAAATAGTTCTTCTCCACGTCCAATCACACATGCATTTGATGAAAATAACTTTTTCTCTGGTCCAGAAGGACTTCTCTATTAATGGTAGCTCGGAAATAATTCTTGAAAAAACCAAAACATAAGATTTTCTTGCAACAACCATCGACCTTTAACTAATTGGTCCATGCTCTTATTTATAATGTAATATTAACTAAAAATAACGGCTAAGTGTAGTTAAAAAAAAAAAAAAATCGCCATGTGGCGTTCTCTCCTAATAGTTTTGCAACAATCGTCTCAAGATATCCCTTCGAAAGGGTGAATTTTCTCATGCTCCGACCAATTGATTAATATCTCTTCACAGGTTTGGGCCCATGGAAATCTGTGTTGTTCCATTGGAGCTGTGTAAATTCCTCAAACCTCCACCGCATACTCCCAGTACTTCACCAAACTGGTGTTTAACTGTTGTAGCATAGTCTACGCTCTAATCAGATGTTCTATAAATCGTTGCACTTGTCATGGAAATGTGTCGGTCACCTTCACTAGCTCTTCGACCCATAATGAATCTTGCTTGGTATGCGATTTGACTATGTCACACAAGTAGACAAAGTCGTCGGGGGTGCTGAACTCTGGGAGTCTGATATCCTTCATTGCTTTGTTGATTTTATCCCAATGTTTCTCGCATTTGGCCCACTTCTCTTGAATTTCCCGGTGTGGTTCCTAAGACATATTATCCCAGTACTCATATGATTGCTTCATGCGATTAATATTTCTTTTGCCCAACATCTAGATGTCGTGTTCTTCTTTCTCTCTAACCTGTTGGAATGCATCATTGTATTTGATTCTCTCTATGGCTTGCTTCTCCCTTTCATACCACCACTCCATATCCTTGCAGGTCGTGAGTTCCATGAGAGTGTCTTCCTGGAGCTTATCTATTTTTACAAAAAAAGGGTGTCGCTCATGTGTGAACTTGTTGTAAGCCTCTTTGAACTCACTTCTCAGGTATACTGCGGTCTAAGTGGTGCTCTGATAGTATTCAACCAGGTGGCGCACATGTTCTAGTTCATCTAGGGTGGCAGCCAACTCCTTTTCATCTCATTTGGATCTGTCCCGAGTGGCTTATGAGATCACCATCCCCACGCCGAGAAGCTTTCATGTTTGAACATTTTCTGTTTTTATCAAATTCTCATTTGTAGTAATGAGGATGGAGTGATCTAATGTTATCCTCCATTTCTTTGTGGTTATTTGGATGATGGCATTCCTCTTTTGATCGTAGGATATCACATAAATATTGGCTACCTTGTCCACAGGTTCGGGAATCTACTGATCACCCCATGTGAGTGTCTTTCCAAGATTTCTATCAGTGTCTATCTGTTCAAGGTCAGGTTCTTGAACTTCCTTGTTGTGCTTCGAGGGCCCAGAATCTGTGTGTAGCTTGTCGGGGATCTGAGTGTCAATCAAAATAGAGGCATCAGGAAAAGACTCGATACTTACTTGTTCATTGGCCATTGAAACATCGATTTCCTTTTGCGGGGATCCTTCCTTTGGCTCATCTGGTTTTGACTTGTCCTTTGGATTGTCTGCTCGGGTTTCTGGTGCATCAAGCCTCTTGGTGTCGGGAACACTTTCAACTTCTATTTCCTTTTGTGGGACCTCTTTGGTTTGGACCCTGGGATCAGGAGAAGAAATATTCTGAGGTCGCTTTTCTTCTTGGACAGTTACAGGGGTTCCGAGAGATTCCTCCGGGCTCTCATCATCACTATATATATTTATAAACTCGCTCAAAGGATTAAGAGAGCTTCTTTGTACTGATACCTGACCTATCTCTAGTTGAGTCGTCACACCTGTCGGTGATCCGATCGGTGGAATTTTAGATTCAAGGTCATCTAACCCATTGATGTTACAAAGGTTTATGAAATCAGGGCCACTAGGCCTCGCCGGGCTTTCTTTTGGACTATCGGTCAAAAGCCTTGGCATCCTGATGAGGCCCGCGTTATCCTACATCTGATTCATCATCTTTTGGGCCTATTGATACATGAGTTCCCCTCTCTCCTATGCATCTCGAGCCTCAAATAATTCTCTATCTTGTATCAGGGTCACCTAGGAAAACTTTGTTGTTTCGGTGACCTCCTGAGGAGCTTCCACCACTTCAACTGATTCAGATGATATCATTTCTTCTCTATCCCTAAGAACCTCTTGATCTGATTGTTCCAGGACTATTTCTTGCTCATCCCAACTCATTTCCTTGAACCTGGTTTCCTTAAGGTCAACCATCCTTGCCACCACCTCATCCCAGTTTTGAGCATTTTCGGTGAAAATCTCATCTTCAAACCTGTCATGGGCATATGGCCAGCAAGATGATACTTGTGATGTGTGCTTCAGGACTAGTCCCTTTGGGTCGTTCTTGCGAAAATGACCAGTCTAGAATCAGAAATCCAATTGGCTTAATCCTTCTTGCTTGGACTGCGCGGTGTCCTTTACAATGTAGAAACCAATATGAAATCCATAGGGTATGAAGGACCACTTCTTATCTTTTACCAAAGTAGCATTGTAACCTTGCAAGATGGTTTGATATAAAACTTCCCCTACCACTAATTGATCGGGGACATATATAGGCAACAAATGGGGTGCTCTGATGGTGCTGAAAATCCTGATGTAGGTATCACGCTCATCCAGATAGCAATGGCCAACTTTTGATACAATCCTTTTGGCTGCATCCGATAGCCTTGGGTACTCTTTCTTGAACAAAAATAAATAAATACATGTGATAAACTAATCCCAGATGAGAGAGTAGGATTTCTCTTACCTGTTCTCCCACAAGATGTCAAAATACACATGGACCCGGAGATTTGATGTGTGCTAACTCAAGTTCATTCCAGAAAATACATTTATGGCACAAATGATGTCCAATATATAAGAAGCCATATAGAAGGATGGTTTTTCTCCCTCTTTTGGTGTTTGATCCTGTCATATGCAAGTGCTCAGATGTTTAGATATGATGGCACCCCAGTTAAAACCTATTTAGGAAATGGCTACCGTATAAGCTAGAGGCATCCAAGCCTTTGAAAAACCTTGATCAATATGTTTCCCCATGCAATCGGCAGAGGAGGGCCATTAGATATATGTACGGCTCCCTCAGGTTAGCAGTCAGGTACTAGCCAAAGGTCTGATTGGTGAACGTTTTATCCTCTCTTCACCATGACGCCATCACCTTCCTGGTGTTGTGTTTCTCATAGAAGCTTACAACAAAATCGATGTTTATTCGTTCTTCCGATCCTCTTATCTTGTAGTGATTATACACTTCCATTGGGAGGAAAACCCCGACACATCCACCACAGTTGTCATTAATAAAAAATATTTGTGTGTCAGTGTGATCGATAAGCCATTTTAGGAGTTCTATGCAGGGGAATACCGGAGTCCTACTCACCACCATGTGAAGATAATCCTTTCAGACATTTGAGAGGATTTCATCGTCGAGTCTCCTTGTATCGGGATCATTATGTGGGGTATATTCGGGGAATTCCTCCTGCTTGATTCTCTTGAAAAGTTCTTCCCAGCGTAGGAATACTATTTTGGTGCTGATGTTTTCCTATGTGTCTCCAAAGGCCGGAGGTTGAATGAAAGCCTTCTTGGTGGCTATTTTGATGACAGGCATCGGCTTTGGAGAGAATTCCAATTGTCTTGCAACCGTTGGGGAAGAACCTTCTCCCACCTCTGGTTCCTATAGCTTTGGTGCTCTTGGATATTTCCTGGTGGTAGGTTTCTTCGGAGGCATTGTTCCTACAACTAAAAATGATCTTTAGGCATGTGTACAGAGTAAAATTGAATAAAACGTAAGAAATGAAACATAAAACATCCATAGATCGGTACATACCTGTAACTCTTACTAAACCTATTGTTTAATACTCATTGGGTCTTGGATGCTTTCCCCATATTGCTCGTCTCGCTCCTCTAGATGTTCCGAACTGCCTTGCACACAGAATAATATTGTTTACGATAATTCAAAGGATTTAACGGGGGAGATCCTACCAGTCGCATCAACCAATTAACTTGAGTGATGGGTGAAATTCAAAACAACCTACCACCGAATCTTTGCAAATAAATTCTACATGAGTTGATGGTGGGGCACGGAGGGTGATGCAATGTATCAACACGTTCAAACGGTCCTTTTGATTTGAACATGAATTAGCAACTAATGCAAGATTTTGGAATTAATTATTTCTTTAAATGCTTCGGATCCATCGTATCTTAGAGCTAAAATGTCCCATCGTGTTTCTTTCTTAGTGGGAAGATTGGGAATCAGTGATATCCTTATGTATGTTCCCATTGATGTAGTCCGAAGAAAACCTTCGACACCGACCGATTTATTCATACGATGTTGACGTGGAAAAAATTGTTTGGGGTATGATGTAATTAAGACCGATGACTTAACTCATGAGTATTAATAGGAGTCAGATCTCTCTTTTAATTTCGTTCTCCTAAACTAAGAATGGGGATCGCTGATGCCAAAAATATATCGAGTGTCGGAGATCAGGGAAAACCCTACCGCATACTTTCCTTTGGGTTAGTTCCTTTGAAAATTCCCGATGTCGAAATATTTTTGGAATTGGGAATCGGGAAAAAAAATTTAGCATCATCGAAAAGTTCATCGTGGTTTGATTTTCTCCGACTCTGATGAGCACGTCGGGTATCGGTTATCGGTGATAACATTTATTTCTTTTGAAGTATTTACTCATTTTTCCTTTTCCCGATGCCAAAATGGATCGACAGTCGGTGATCTCCACGGTGATTCTTATCACGAAAGAAGACTCTTGTCTGTCGATGCCAAATTTCTTAATCTTGCAGGGTGAAGTTCGTTGGCTATCTTATTCCTTATTTAAATGTTAAATATTTTAAGTCAAGGATTTTCATAGTTTCAAGAAAAAATTTCAAAGACTTAACGAGATTCAAAAATGGTAATCAAACGCAACATTTTCCAAAATGGCGATGAATCAGACAATGCAAAGAGATCAAGTGGTACCCAAGACGTAAAATTGGACATAGACTTTTATGGTGTGTTGAGTGCTCAACACAACAGAAGATATTCTTATTGTATTGTAATTATTCATGTCAACCCTATTGTGCCTTTGTAAAGTGTCAAATGTATTTTATAAAGTGCCATTTGTCAAGTAGGCCCTATTGTGCCAAAGTAAAAAGGTCAAATATATTTTATAAAGTGTATTTTCTAAGGTCGGCCCTATTGTTCCCTAACAAACCGTTAGGTCATCCCAGAGCAAATTTTAGGTTGGCCAAACTAGTATTTATAAGAGATGCTAGCGCCTCATTTGGTGTAACATACGACACAAGCTCTCTAGTAAAGAAGAGAAGTGTGCATGTCTTATAGGGAGACACTACTGAAGTTGGGAGGTAATTTCGTGGAGGATCATGATCTATCTCTTGATTCTATATTGATTATGTGGTGTGATACTCTTCCCTAGTCAAAGGTTTGAGAAGGATCTTCTGCTTTGTTAGTTCTTTCTTTGAGAGAGGCATTGTTCTTGGTTGTTGAATATATATTGAGGAAGTTTTGTTGGGTTTTTCCCCTAAATTTTTTTCCATGGGTAAACTCTTGTGTATTCTATGGATGTCTCTCTTTTAGTGATCATTTATATGAATTTATTGTGTTAATTGTTTAAAATTTAAGAACACTATTCTAGTTAACTGCTTGAGACAAAAAATCAACAAAGGCAAGACATGGCAAGGCAACGGATGGCATGGCATGGCAAGGCATGGAATTCCATGGAAAGGAATGACATGGTATGGAAAGGAAAGGCATGGAATAGCATGGAAAGTGAAAGAAAGACAATGCAGGGCAAGGAATGGCAAGGCAAGGCATCATACGGAAAGGCATGGCATGGCATGGCATGGAAAGGAAAGGCATGCCATGTAAAGGTGTGACATGGCATGGAAAGGAATGGAATGGAAAGGAATGGCATGGCAAGTGAATTCATGGCATGGCATGGCATGGAATGGAAAGTGAAGGCATGGCATGGCAAGTGAAGGAATGGAAAGGAAATGCATGGCATGGAAAGGAAAGGCATGGCATGGAAAGGTAAGGAAAGGCATGGAATGGAATGGAATGGCATGTCCTAGAAAGTGAAGGCATGGCAAGGAAGGCAAGGCAAGGCATGGGATGGAAAGGAAAGGGAAGGCATGGCATCAAAAGGAAAGGCAAGGCATGGCATGGAATGGAAAGGCATGTCATGGAAAGTGAAGGCATGACATGGCATGGCAAGGGATGACATGGAAATTCAAGTGAAGGAATGGCACAAAAAGTGAAGGAAAATAAAGGAAAGACATGGCATGGAAAGTTAAGGAAAGTAAATGAATGGAAAGTCATGGAAAGGCAAGGCATGGAAAGGAATATCATGGAAAGGCAAGGAGAGTAAAAGAAAGTCAAGGAAAGGCAAGGCATGACAAGGGAAGGCAGGGCATGGAAAGTGAAGGAAAGGTAAGGCATGGAAAGGCATGGAAAGGTAAGTATTGACAAGGAAATGCATGGCATGGAATCACAAGGAAAGTCATGGCATATAATGGAAAGACATGGCAAGGAAAGGAAAGGCATGGCATGGAATGGAAAGACATGTCATGGAATGTGAAGGAAAGGCAAGGCATGGCATGGCAAGTGAAGGCAAGGAAAGGAATGACAGGGAAAGGCATGGCAAGGAATGGAAAGACAAGGAATCACAAGGCATGGCATGGAATGGAAAGGAAATGCATGGAATGGAATGGTATGGCAAGGCATGGAATAAAATGTCAAGGCATATCATGGCATGGAATGGAAAGGAAACACAAGTCATGGCATGGAGTGGTAAGTCATGTCATGAAAAGTGAAGGAATGGAAAGGCATGGAAAGGCATGGTAAGTCATGACAAGGCAAGGCAAGGAATAACATGGAATGGAAAGGTATGTCATGGAAAGTGAAGGAAAAGCAAGGCAAGACATGACATGGAAAGTTAAGGAAAGGAATGGCATGGTATGGAAATACATGTCATGGAAAGTGAATGCATGGAATAGCATGGAAAGGAAAGGAATGGCATGTAATGGAAAGGCATGGAAATTCAAGGGAAGGCATGGCATGGAATGGGAAGGCATGTCATGGAAAGTGAAGAAAAAACAAGGAAATGAATGGAATGTCAAGTGAAGGCAAGGAAGGGGATGGAAAGGAAATTCATGGGATGGCATGGCAAGGTATGGAATGGTAAGGAAATGTATGGAAAGGAAAGGTAAGACAAGGAAAGGAATGGCATGGAAAGGCATGGGAAGGCATGGCATGGAAAGTGAAGGCATGGCATGGAAAGGCATGGAAAGGAAAGGAATGACAAGAAAATGAATGACATGGCATGGAAAGACATGGCATGGAATGGAAAGGAATGACAAGGAAAGGAAAGGCATGTGAAGGCATGGAATGGAAAGTGAAGGAAAGGCAAGTGAAGGCAAGGCAAGGAAAGGCATGGAAAGGAAAGGAAATGCATGACATGGAAAGACAAGGAAAGGAAATGCATGGCATGGAAAGATATGGCATGGAATGGAATGGGTATATTTTAAGGCAGGGTATGGCATGGAAAGGTAAGGCATGGCATGGGTATATTTTAAGGTAGGGTATAATTTAACATCAGTCAAAATGAATCCAAGATTATTCCTTTTACATACCTATGGTCATTCAAGTAGACCATCGATATCAATTCTAATACTAACATGTTAGATAAATAGGATCACAGAGAAATAAAATAAAAAACAATTGCAGAAATAAAACAAAGAAGATACACAATACAATAGAGACACAGATATACGTGGTTCACCCACTGTGGGCTATGTCCACCAAATAAATTGCCAGGTCCTTCATTTTTATTATCCAACAAAATAAAGGGATACAACCTACAACACACCCACTATAAATTCCTCTTCTTTCTCTCATAGTCTCCTCTCTCAGAATACAATATCACAATGATACACAGTCGTAATACGATTCCCTCATAAAAGAGGGTTTCCTTCTAGGGGAAAAAACCCTAACATAACTTCTACCGCTAGATTTGTGACCTTATAATGAACGGTTCAGATTTACTATGAAATTACAATATACATTTACAAGGCAATTTTTACTTCTAGGGATTCGCCCTTGAACCTTCACTGGGGGCTCACCTTCCCCCAGACTCCCCAGCCGGGGATGAGCCCCCGAACCCCATAGGGGGGGAAAACCCCCCTTGCAACCCCCTTCTGTGGAGGGGTGTATAGTGTTATGGGGTGTACAGTCTACATGGGGTATAAACACAGATGAAAACAAATACCTATGAAATAAGAAAATAATCAGGATCCACAACCAACAATATCCCACTTGGAGAATGATCACAACAAATCCACCACTATTGTACTTGTTGGAATATGATCTACCTTGGACCTGTAAAATTTATCATCTTCACCTTCGTGCTTGAAGACCAACTGAAACTGAGCAGGAACATAGTTTCTCCCTAGTTACTCACTTTGTTAACATGTATGTAGGATTCTGGCTAGTGTGTATCTTTTCCAACTTCAAATGTCCATCTTCCAAGATGGATCATACGAAATGGTACTTGTGATGAATATGCTTAGTCTTCGAATGGAAGGTTGATTTACTTGCAATAAGAATGGAAGTCTCGTTGTCACATTACAACATACTATTCTTTTTCTTATTTCCCAACTCCTCCATAAACATATGTAACCAAATCATCTCTTTACTAGCCTCTGTAGAAGCAACATACTATGCTTTTGTTTTTTAAAGTGCAACAACCTTTTGTAGTTTTTAAATCCAACTTACTGTTATTCCACCTACAATAAAAACATACCCTATGGTGCTCCTCCTGCTATCTTTATCACCTGCCATATCACTATAGAACAGTGTCTAAAACTCCAAAACATAATGCACAAGTAGTAATACCTTTCAAATACCTCACAATCCATCTTACTGCCTCCCAATGTTATTTACATGGATTTTTCATATACCTACTCACAATTCCCACTACATGTGCAATATCTGGTCTTGTGTAAACCATCGCATACATCAAGCTACCAACTAATGATGAATAAGGGACCCTAGACATGTATTTTATATCCTCCTGTGTATTGGGACAAATTTTCTTAATTGATTTGAAATGGCTGGCCAAAGGTGTACTAACTGGTTTTGCATTTTTCATTCTAAACCTCTCCAACACCTTCTCCATGTATTCACCTTGAGACAATGTCAATTTGCTATTTTTCTTGTCTCTTGTTATTCTCATACAAAGGATTTTCTTTGAAGCACCCAAATCCTTCATTGCAAATTAATTAGCTAATTTCTTATTGAGCACATTTATATCCTGCATATTAGACCCTGCAACAAACATTTCATCTACATACAATAGCAAGATAAAATAACTTCCATTTTCTAGCCTTTTAAAATAAACACAGTGATCAAAATGACATCTGTTATAAACTTTTTCTGTCATAAACCTGTCAAACTTTAAATACCAATACCTTGGATCTTCCTTTAGGACATACAAGCTCTTCTTCAACCTACATACCAAATTATCCTTCCCTTTGACCTCATAACCCTATGGATGTTGCATATAAATATCTTCCTCCAAATCCCCATGGAGAAAAGTTGTTTTTACATATAACTGTTGAAGATGCAAATCTTCTACTGCCAGAAGACTTTAAATATTCCTAATTGAAGTCATTTTAACAACAGGAGAAAATATTTCATCAAAATCTATACCTTTCTTTTGTGCAAACCCCTTTACAAAAACTATAGCCTTGTACTGCTTTTTTCCTCCATCTTCTTCCTTCAAACAGTAACCCTATTTATTCTGCAATGCTCTTTTTCCTGCAGGAAACTAAACCAAGTCCTAAGTCTAGTTATTTACCAAGGAATTCATCTTTAATGCCTTGCTCCCACTTCTTTTTAGTGTCTACCTGTATTGCGTCTTCATAACATTCTTCTTCACCATAATTAGTCAACAATAAATAATACAATGAAGGAGAGTATCGTTTAGGGGGTCTACTTAACCTAGGGTCTACTTAACCTGGTAGATATTCTAACAACACTTGTAGAATTTTGAGGTACATGTTTCTCCTATTGTTGTACATTTTGATTTTCTGGTACCTTTGGAATTTCATTTTCAGTGATCTCATAAAACACTGTGTATTCTAGTTTTTCTTTTTCTTGTTTCTTTCCCTGCAACTGATCTTTGTACATGACTTTCTCATTTAATATAAAATATCTACTCCTAATGATTTTGTCATTTTCATAATCCCATAAGCGATAAAAAAAATCATTAACATTGTATCCAATAAAGGTACACTTGTTGGATTTTTCCTCAAGCTTTGTTTTATTTTCTTTATCAATATGGAAAAATCATTCACAACCCAAAGTATTCAAAAAAGGAATAGTTTACCTTTTTACCTATCCATGCCTCCTCTAGAATTCCACCATCCAAACAACATCAAGGTCATATTTTTATTAAGTAAAAAACAATATCTACAATATTTTCCAAAAACTGTAAGGGAAAACCAACATGGAATCTCATACTCCTTCCATGCTCCATGATTGTCCTATTCATCCTTCTGACACACCATTTTCTTGTGGTGTTCCTAGAACTGTCTTCTCTCTACAAGTCCAATGGTATGAACAGTAATCATCAAACTCCTTTCTACAATATTCACCTCCATTTTTTGATCTGAGACACTTCAACATTTTTCCTGTCTCATTCTCAACCAAAGCTTTCCATATCTTAAAATTATCAAAAACATCAGATTTTTGTCGAATGCAATAAACCCAAGTTTTTCTAGTTTCATCATCAATAAAAGTAACATAATAATGAGAGCCACCAAGAGATGATACCTGAGCTAGTCCCCATACATGTGTATGCACAATCTCTAACCTTTCACTCTTATTTTCTTTTCTGACTTTGAGAAATCTGATTCTCTTATGTTTTCCATAAACAAAATTCTCACATAAATCCAAATAAATTTGTTTAAGATATGGAAACAAATTTATTTTGTGAAGTGTTTGCATCTCCTTCTCACTCATGTGTCCAAGCCTATGATGCCATAGTGTTGTATCCACTCCTGTAGAAGTTAAAGAGATAGAAGAATCGGTATTACTAGTACATAAATACAATGTACCTACCTTCTCTCCTTTTGCTATCACCAGTGATAAACAACCTTCACTTGCCAATTTCCTTGTGGAAATTAAATTTTTCCTTAGATTTGGAACATGTCTTACCTCTTTAAACAACCATTGGTTTCCATTCCTTTTCCATATTTTTACCTTTCCCATTCCAATAATTTTGCATGGTACATTATCACCCAAATGAACCTATGCAAAATCACCTTGAACGTAATCTAGAAAATTTTTCCTATGGGGTGTGTCATGAAATGAAGCTCCTGAATCTACTACCCAAGAATCATAAATATTATCTATAAAAAGAATCAATGCATCTTGTAATACATCACCTGTTACATTTGATTCCTTATTTTTTTCATGTTGTCCATCTCTTTGTTTCTTTGGATCTCTGTATTCTTTCTGCATATGTCATTTCTTCCCACAATTCCAACAGTCTATCTTTCCCAGTCTGTATTTGAATCTTCCCTTCCTAGAATTCCCGTGGTTCCCTGAGCCCTTTCCTCTATCCCTTTTTCTTCCTCCATTATCCATGTTTAACGCATTACCAGATGTCTCATCTATTCTTTTCCATTGCATTTCCTCGCTAAGGATAAAACTAACATCATCATCAAATTTTAAAGTTTTTGAACCAAAGATAGAGTTACTCATAGCCATGACCAAGCCATTCCATCTTTCTGGAAATGAGCACAAGATTAGAAGAGGCTTGACCTCATCATCAAATTCCACTTTTACAGAACTTAGATGATTAGTAACTGTATTAAATTTATTTAAATGATCTGAAACAAACCAACTTGTTTGATGAGATTTTTGTGGTGAGGAGTGTTTTTATGTGTGTTCAGAGAGACCACAGTATTGTCAATGGATTGTCGATGTTTCATATCCATATCATGATCCATCATAAGGGAAAGAAGCTTGGGTTCTAATTAGAGGGAAGAGTTGGTTATAAATATTGATACTAAGTGTGTGGTGGGAATTATGTGTCGACTGGATTTTTATGGTGAGGATTGGATTAGTTTTAATTTAGGTTTAATTAGGGTTTTTTTATTTTAATTTTAATTTTATTATATTTTATTAATTTTTTTATTAAAATGTTTATTAAGATTTATTAAGGTTATTTTAATTAAATCGATTAATATGAGTGAATAATTAAGGTTATGATTTTTTTATTAATGGTGTTAATTAGGTAAAAAGTTTAATTAGGTGAAAAGTTTAATTTTAAATTATATTGATTTCAAGGGAAGGTCAGTTTTAGAGTTACTTTATCTGTTGTTTTCTTTATTTTTATGGATCAAGGGGAACCAATTATCATTTAATTCTAGGCCTTTGTCTTTGTTTAGGTTGTTTGGGTGCTTATGGATTTCAATTGCTTCTCTAGTTCGTCGTTTAAAGAGGTGTCCTTCTTTGGCTAAGATTTTGGTGTCTTCTAGGCGAACATGGTGTTTTGTTTTAAGGGAGTGTTCTACCAATGTGGAGGTGTGAATGTGTTCATTCTTTATGTCAAATCCATGTTCTTTAATCCTAATCTGGAAGGAGCAACCAGTTTCACCGATGTCGCATTCGTCGCAGGAGCATTCTATTTTTTAAATTCCTTTGCCTTTGTGAGGGTCAAGTTTGTCTTTAATGGATCTCATCCTTTTTTTGATGGTTTCATGTGGTTTGAAGGAGGTATTGATCTCTTTTTTGCTAAGGACTTTTGCAATCTTATCAGTTACTCCTTGGATGTAGGGTAATTAGGCATTTCTATTGGGGTTCTGGTTTTCTAGGGAGTTAGGGTTTTGACTTGTTTTTTCTAGGGCTTTATTTATTGCATTCATGATGTCTTTGTGCTTATATTAAATAATATATTCATTAGAAATACCTTATTGGACGTTGAGGGTTTTTCATATATTTTATCCAATCCATCCTTCAATTCCTTCATTATCTTTTCTTTCCAAATGTTGAAATCCACCGAGGCTACCAGGATCAGTTGTATCATTCCTAGTGCCTTTCTGTCAATAACCTCCCATTCTTCATCCTTCATGGTCATCAAATTATTTGTTATTCCACCCATTGGTAGGAATAAATCCTTCTGATATAAATAATCTTCCATCTGCATCTTCCATAACTGGTAGTTTTTGCCATTAAATTTATCGACCCTAAAATTTCCATCTTCCGCCATTTCTCCCACTCAAACCAAGAACCCTATTTTCCTACAAGTTACCTTTTGATCTGATACCAGTTGTTAGATAAACAAGATCATGGAACAATAAAATAAAAAACAAATGAGGAAATAAAACATAGAATATACACAATACAATAGAAACATAGATATACATGGTTCACCCAGTGTGGCTACGTCCACTAAAGAAATTGTGAGGTCCTTCATTTTTATTATCCAAAAAAATGAAGGGATACAACCTACAACACATCTGCTGCAACTTCCTCTTATTTCTCTCTGTTGGCCCTTGACCAAGTTTTGAAGAATACTTGGTCATAATTGACCACTTTTGGGATTGTGACAGCTTGTCAAGGAAGGAGCGCAACGCAAAGTGAAAAGGTGCCTGAGACACCCCAAGAGATAGGAGATCTAAGAGAGGCCACTGCTAGAAGCACAGTCACCCGATTAAAAAATTTGGCTTTGGAATGTAGGCAGCTAAGCACTAGAAGCTCCCAAACTTATGAAACCCTCGTAGAGAATCCAAAATTGCAGACATTGGAGGTGCAGGTCCACGAAGAAAAGTAGCATGTAGATGTGCTACAGGCATAGCTGAAGTCCGTGACCCCAGTCGAAAGAATGAAGAGGTTCACAGAACAACGCACAACCCAACAACAAGTACACACACTGCAAAGTAAAGTAATGGAAGTCTCTCAAAGACTACAACCACTCCAAGAGAAGGCATGTCAACTGTTCACCAAACTTGAAATCCAGGGAGCTGAACTCAAACAAGGTGTCATCACTACAGAACATCACCTGGAAGGACTGCTCAATGACATAGTAATCCAGGAATTTACTGAACAAGAGGTTGTTGCATTACAACAGGTCGAAGCCGCTTGAGCCAAGTTAGAGGAATTCAAAGCGGAATTGGTCAGACCTGAGTGACTCAGGACGAGTCACAGGTGAGTGTTGGGGGCTTGTTGGTCCTTGACCAAGTTTTGAAGAATACTTGGTCATAATTGACCACATGGGACTGCGACAGCTTGCCAAGGAAGGAGCGCAATGTGAAGTGGAAAGTAAGCAAGCAAGACCTATTTTTGGGTCCATTTTAGGGTTTTGGGTTGATATAACAGGAAAGGGATGTCGGCCAGTGGGTTTACCCATGTTTAGGCCCATTTTGTAACCTATAAATAGGCAATGTAAATAGGGGAGAAGTAGTAAGATAGTAGTAATAGTAATGTAGTACATCTATGTGATGTATAACTGCAAGCTTAGTGCTAGTAACTGGATCTGTGTGATTGGATGTATCTTAGAGTGATATGTGCATGAGATCGAAAAGCTAAGTGTGGTTTGGTGTAGTCTTGTGCTGAAGAGCAAGGAAGAAGGACCTAGCGAGCTACGCATATCTTCTATCCTGTGTGAAGTAAGGGTCATTGAAGATCTGTGTTGTAACTGCTTGACCAAGATAATATAAATAAGACTTTGCGGACGTAGCCCCAGGGTGGGAGTGAACCACAATAATTGTGTGTATAGTGCTTTGTGCTTCTCTCTAATGTGTTTATCTCTTGCTTGACTAAGTGCTTGATGTGATTAAGTAGATCTAGTTATGCTCTGTCCTAATGATATATGAATGAACATTAGATATGATATATAATATGCTTAGTTCTTGATTTGTTGAATCTAACCTATATTTATGTGTCTAAGTACTAAATCATCCTTAGTATAAGTATTCATTGCGATGCTCTGTGCTTTCGGTGAAGTGTATTAATGAATGTATGTTAAGGAATAACTGATGCTAAGTGCATTGCAAGCAAGATAATCACAGATCTATGTCCCAACTAAGGTTGCAGACATATGAGTCCTGCAACCACCCCTACCTCTACCTCAGGTGAGACTTCATCTGCTTTGCAGGTGTTGCCGAAAGGGCTGATAGTTAGGGTTTTGTTGGTGTGCTCTTGAGCATTGAAACCTGGGTCTGCTCCTGTGCCAACACTCTCACAATCTCCTCTCTTAGAATAAAATATTTGAAATGATACAAAACCACAATAAAATTCCCTCATAAAAGAGGGTTTCCTTCTAGGGAAAAAAAACCTAACATAACTTCTACCGTTAGATCTGCGGCCTTATAATGAACGGTCCATATTTGTTATGAAATTAAAATATACATTTACAAGGAAAATTTTCCTTCGGGGGGTTGCTTTCTCCCAGACCTCGCAGGGGGGGCCAACAACCCATGAAACCCCCCCGTTTGGAGGGCTGTACAATATTCTGGGGTGTACAGTCTTCATGGCATATAAACACAGCTGGAAACAAAGACCTATGAAATAGGAAGATAATCATGCTCCAGAACCAACATGACAGCCTCCATTAACTTCTCATGCTCAGAGTATCATTTTGGTTCTGTTGTTCGATGTTTACTCACTGAATTTGAAATATTAAAAGAAATCCCCTTTTGGATTACGACGTGAATGTATACCATCCTTCCAATCTCCTTGCTATTGCATCCTCCTTTGGTTCTTAGAATGACTCCAAATGTATTTTTTTTTACGCTTCATCAATGTCTGTGTTGATAGATTAGTAAGCATGTTGGGTGGTGATGTTTAATTTCCTAATCGTTTACAGGCTTAGGGACATGCTATTGGGTAGGTTAGTTTTTAGAAACTGTTGATTCTAATCTCTAGGGTTGAAAACCAAATACTCACGTTACAAAAGTATTCCTTTCAAGTTGAAAAATATCCATAGATTGTTACTGGTCACTCGTTTCCGATTGTGTTTCTTATACCAAAATTATCATATCGAATGGAACATCTTACTCTTCGTTGCATGACACTAGTAGAAATTTCTTTTTACAACAGTCTTGAATTTTGTGGAAGGAATCGTAATATTAACACTTTCATAAAAATGTATGTAAGAAAAATAACATCACATCCCTAACCTTCCTTTCGGTTATTGAGTCAACCTTATCAGTTTATTGTAGTACACATCTAAGGTTAATTTTACATTGTC
>SNQJ01S0090045.1:80829-93697 GCA_010110895.2 Picea sitchensis | reverse complement strand
CACATTCCACTCCAGAGTATAAGAAGGGTCCAAGCAAGATGTGGGATGTGGAACCCGAGATCTCTAATTTAAACATGACACTTAATGCCATGTCACACCTCAACCTACTTGAGGATGTCCAACCACCAATCCAGACTTCTGCTCCAGCTTCCAACATTCTTGGACACCCCTTGTCTGTTCATGATGTAAAGTTGCAATATGTGAATGATGAGGATGTAGACCCATTTCATGATATGTAGTTGGACCTACTGGACATTATCGTACTAGTAGAGTGTTTTGTGATGAGCCACTCAATTTTGTATTTACTATTACCCTTTTTATATGAGATGATGCATCATGATTTTAGTCTACATAATTACAAATTATCTAATGATATCAATTCTAATGTTGTGATTCATGAATGTTTTTTATTCTTAACTTTGAATATATTTAATTTTAAAAAAAAAATATTATTATATTTTTTGTACGTGGCGTTTCCCCGCCGTATCCGGATCCTGGCTTTTCAAAAATCTGGCGGATCTGTATCCGTATCCGTATCTGTTTCCTAGTAACATAGCTTGAAACTAATGTAAGTACAAGAATTGAATCTAGGAGTTTAACTTTCATTAACCAATATAAAGCAAAAGCATACACAGATCAATTATTCACCACAAGATACATAAAACATATACTTGCATAAAAAAGATATTTGAGACAAATGTTAAATGCAAGTAAAATCAAATTTGCTTCAAAGTAAATGACTGAAATAAAGCGTTTGAAGCATATGGCTTTGCAAATGTGTAAATGAGACTAGTGCCTTAAAGGTATCGTGGGCAATGTAGATCGTGTGTTTTATCAAGGTTTATTGATGGTAGGTTAATGAGATAAATTTTATTTGCATGGAAAATAAAGTGTTTGTCTAAACTAGATTTGGCCCTTTAGAAAAGGTCCCTAAAGTGGAGGTTGAGCTTGTCGAATATCCAACAGGGAGATCCCTCTGATTTTGCACACAAGCTCAAGAGAATGTGGGAGATCCGATAGGGAGAACCTAGATCTCAAAGTTCCCGCCAGATATATTACACAGACTCTCTTACGTTTCCACTAAAGAAAAGTTCCCTTTAGGATTTGCCTAATTAATCTATCACCACTGACCAACCCAACGTGTATGAAATTTACTCCCAGAAGATCGAGACAAGCTCACAACTGGAAGGGTCACAAACCGCACTGGGAGCTGAGGGGAGTTGTTTATTTTAAACAATAAAGCAAAGTACTGAAAGATAAATGTTTTTCTAATTACTAAAGTCTTCACTGACCAGCCTCTTGCAAGGAGTTGAGGAGACTGTTTATTTCCAACTTTAAATTCCATAAATGGAAACTAACTAGCAATTAGTATTCTACTTTTGCAAAATTGAAATCTAATCTAGATTGTGGTTTATTTTAACTTTAAAGATGATGTGAGTTTGTTTGAGCACTTAAATCAAAAGAACAAATTGAAGCAAGCTAAGACACAAGATCCCAAAACACAACACAATCCCCCCAGGGGGAAAAACAAAGTGAGGCCTCCTTTGGCTCACTGATTTTATTATATCGGTTACAATTGCTCTTGAAGAGTCTTAAGATTTCTTTAAAAGAGAGATATGGACCCTTATAAATGGATCGGAAAAAAAGAAAATTCACTTTTACAATAGTTTTCAACAATATAGGGCCACTTCGGGGGTCTTAGAAACTTCAAATCTTTGAATTTTCGGTAGAGTATCCTCTTGTTTTCGCACCAACCTGCACAACACAACAAACAAAATAGAACAAAAGATGGCCAAAAACACTTTAAGAGTGTCTTTGGTTATTAGTAGATAAAGCCCAAAAATTTCTAAGTAAATTCGTATGATAAACTAGCAAAATTTAAGTCTAAACTAGCTAAGAAAGAGCCTTTTCTTACTGATATTATTCACTGTCCTAAAACAAAAGTAAAGACATTAAGAATTGCTCAAATTTGGAATTTAAACTCTTCAAGAAGTAAACTATCTTTAGCTTTAAGATTTCAACAAAGAAAGAGAGCCTAAAGATAGTAGATTGCAAGCTAGAATGAAAGCTCTAATCTACTTTCCTTTACTATGCAAAAAAAAGATAACTTATAATATTTCTTTAAACTGAAACCTTACTTTGCAAGTATTTAAAAGAACTCAACATAATTTTTTTAGATTTTGTTTGAGAAAGAGATTTGAAGAAATGTTCCTTAAACCCTTGGAATGCTTGAGCAAAATAGAGTCTTCTTGGTATGGAAAGAGGGGCTATTGTCCTTCAAGATTTTGGAGAGAAAGTAGAAGCAAACAAACTCATCCAATCCTCCAAAATGAGAGCTCTAAGCTTCACAACACTGCAAGAAACTTGTTAGATCTTGGTGTTACCTACAAAGAAACTCAATGGCACATTAGTTAAGCAAAACATAAAATGCACATTAAAATCTCTAAAATAGATAATCAATAGGAATAAGAAATCAAACAAGATTTATAATCCTATCCTTTATGAGCAATAGTATTCCTACAAAGGTCAAATTCAACAAATTTGCATAAACAAATGAAATAAAACAATATCACCTCATAAATTTGCACATGACAATGAACAACCACACATGGATCCAGACCAAATTTGCTTCCAAAGCCTTCTTTATTCCAATTCAAGAATGATACAATGATACAACAACAATCCTTCCCAAAAGTTAAAACTCTAACTAGTTTGTGCAATGGGAGGAAGCTTCAATTTATAACCAAATGGGTGACAATCCCAATGGAGGAGGGTACACCAAGTGGACAAGGAGGGCGCACCACTGTATGAAAAAGGCAGCCAAGTGTATGGGAGTAGGCTGCCACCTCTCCCAACACTCCAACAACTCGCCACATGTAAGTTTTGAGGGGATAAGGGGGTGCCACCTCTCAAGAGGTGCGCACCCTCTTATGGAGCACATGTTATAACTCCAACCACATGTCATATCTTTTAGCTCTTGACCAATAAGATTGCTCCTATGGCTGCCACCTTGCCTTTTGAGGCTTTTATTAACCCAAAACATGTCCCCACATGTTTCCAAGAAAATAGCCTTTGCTGTTTTTTCTTGATTTTATTTGTCTTTTTTGGGTTTTTTTGAGTAAAATTGATTTTTAAGTGATTAAAATCACTAATTTTATTCAACCAAGTGGGTGCTTAGGTAATGTGGGTGCTCTAGGTTAAAAAATGAGCACCCTCAAGACATAGAAAAACTCCTAGTACCACTTTTTTATTACAACTTTATTTTTTTATTAATAATTCCCGTTTTGTGGAAAATTTTTAATTAACTGAAAAAATTAAAAAATTCTAAGGGGGACTTAACACATTTCCATAAGACTTTAGGAGTATGTTTAGCATGGTAATATACATTAGACACTAGGCTTAGATCCATGCTAAGGCCTAACCATGAGTATATACTCCAGCTTTGGAGAATTGAGTGAAAAAACTCATAAATTATAAATTTCCTTTAAACAACAAAATATAATTAATAAGTAAAAAAAACACTCCAGAGTAACAACTCATGCCTAAGTCGAAGGTGGCTAAGACCTTTTACAAGTTTATCATGCAACATCTCTTATTACAATTTGTATGGAAAATGTGAAAAATGTGGTCTTATTGACCGGTTGAACTTCTGAACTCTGAACTTTGAAGATGAAAATGTTCAATCTTTGGCGGCTCGCTGGAAGTCCATTCTAGTGCAACTTTGATGGATAACAGGAACCAAAGAATCAAGCTAGAAAAAATTGCTTCTTTGGGATCTTTTGCTGCTGTTTTAAGGCAGCAAAATACAAGCACTAAATTGTCCAATATTTAATTGAAGTACTTTGGAAAAGAAACTACTTTTATCCTTTAATAATTTAGAAGCAAAAATTGATAAAACTAGCCTTTTTTAGTCTAGATCCTATGCTTTAAATTGAAACCTTTAGATGCAAAATAAATCTAGCTTTCTTGCATATGCAAAACTGAAATGAGATGTATTTAAACTTGAGATCAGATTCAATTGATTTGCATATATGAATTTAAAGTAACCAAGAAATAAGAATGAAATTTGAGAAAGAGAGAGAAAAAGATCTTCAAAGCCTTGGAACTTTGGGCAAGATGGAGTCCCTTTGATGGATCAAAGAGGGTCTTTTGTCTTTCTTGAGAGCTTGAAGGAGAAAGAGTGCACCAAAGCCTATTCTCCTCTTCAAGTATTGAGATCCTGCAAACTTAGATACTTCTTGCCAATAAAATATTAGTGTAATAGTGTTCTTGCATAAGAAAATTTAGGAAAGCATACACATTAACTGAAATGAATATGCAACATAAACATTCACATACAATAAACAATAAAACCATAAAGCAATCTAGCTCTTCTAGTTTTACCCTTCTTGGAGACAACTCCACTTGAAGGCCACAATCCAATATTCAAGCAAAAAGAACAACACAAGTTACCTCACAAATTAGCACACCATTTGACAAGAAGATCCACACATGAAGCTTGATCACCAAAATAGCCTCCAAAGCCTTTTATTCCAAATAGAAATGATAGTACAATACTTTACAAGAGTAATCCTTCACTAGCTCCAACCAGCTTATGCAAGGGAGAGAGAGCTTTATTTATAACCTCATGGGTGACAATCCCAATGCAAAATCGTGTGACACATGTGAGGGACGCACTTCAAGATTGAAGACAAGTGGAATGGGAAGTGGGGCGAGTTGTTGCTCCTCCCATGTGCCAAGTAGCAAGGAAATGCCACTTAGCAAAAGGTTGGTGGAGGAGGGGCGAGTCACTCCTTTGGATGGAGATCTCCCTTTGAGAATGCGCCACCTCAAGGGAGAGGTGCACACCTCCTCTTCGAGATCTCACCTACTCACTTGTTTAATCAAAGGGAGGCCCACTCAATCACATGTTTACCCAATATGCATTCACCTTTGACTACCACATAGCCTTCCTAGGCTTTATTTCACCCAAACATGTTTCCGATATGTTTCTCAAAAAATAGTGCCTGATGATTTTTCTTGATTTTTAATGTCTTTTTTGGGTTTTTTGAGTAAAATTGATTGTTTAGTGATTAAAATCACTAATTTTACTCACCAAATTGGGTACTTGGGTAATTTGGGTGCTCTAGGTCCAAAAATGAGCACCCCCAAGGCATATGAAGTCCCCTAGTACCACTTTTTATTACAACTTTAATTTTTAATTAAAAATTCCCGTTTTGCGGAAAATTTTTAATTAACTGAAAAAATTAAAAAATTCCAAGGGGGACTTAGCACATTTCCATAAGACTTTAGGAGGATGTTTAGCATGATAATATACATTAGATACTAGTCTTAGATCCATGCTAAGGCCTAACCATGAGTATATACTCCAGCTTTGGAGAAATTGAGTGAAAAAACTCGGAAATTATAAATTGCCTTTAGATGGAAAAATATAATTAACATGTAAAAAAAACACTCCAGAGTAACAACTCATGCCTAAGTCGAAGGTGGCTAAGACCTTTTACAAGTTCATCATGCAACATCTCTTATTACAAATCCCCGAAGGGTATGGAAAATGTGAAAAAGACTGGTCTTATTGACCTGCTGAACTTCTGAACTCTGAATTTTGAACATGGAAATGTTCAATCTTTGGCGGCTTGCTGGAAGTCCATTCTAGTGCAACTTGATGGATAACAATGCTCAAGGTAGAAGTTATCAAAATACATCAAAATACATCAAAATACATCAAATTGTCTACAAGAACCCCATAAA
Source organism: Picea sitchensis (assembly GCA_010110895.2). Taxonomy (NCBI): domain Eukaryota; kingdom Viridiplantae; phylum Streptophyta; class Pinopsida; order Pinales; family Pinaceae; genus Picea; species Picea sitchensis. The sequence goes on along the minus strand of SNQJ01S0090045.1, from coordinate 87,946 downwards.
AACCCCATTGTGCAGAAGATCGATTTAAGGTGGGCAGACTCCCTTACAATTCGACGGTTCTACGCAACGCTTAGAAGATCCTATCGTTTCAAGTCCTCAACGATCACTAATTCAGGAATAAAGAATAAGGAGACAATATTACACGCCAAAGCAAGAGATAAGTCTTCCATAAGTATGCTTTCAGGACAAAACATTTTTAAGGGGAAGGTAATGTTATGAACATAATATATAATAATAAATATAAATACATTATAATAGTTAATGAATAATTAATGAAGAGACACCTTCCTAATGAAAGGTCACGTCTCTTCATGGAAGGGCACCCCTGCGTGTGTATATAAGGCTCTCTTTCTTACTGTATATCATCTCATATTCATATACATTATTTAATATATTATCCTTTATGGATTATAACCTGTTGTCCTTCCTACATTGGGTATTTACCTGGTGAACCGGCTTGGTTCACTACACACAATTAGTTGGAGGCTAAACCCATGAATAATATTTTTAATTACATAACTCCATGATAAAAAATTGGGATAAAATCCATTTAGAATTGTTGACCATTGAGGATGTCCCCAAAAGAGGTTTGCCTCACCAAGGTAAAATCGTGTAGCTTAGGAAAAAGTACAATTTAGTGGAGGAAATAAACTTAGGGACAATTTCCCCTTGAGAAATGAGCATAACGACTATATTTTGTCCACATTTGGTCAAACTTCTCCCAATGATTAGTTTGACTTTTCAAATCCATTAATGAGGAGTTACAATTTGTTCCAAGAGGGACGAATTGGTCATTTGATGAACTAACTCGTTAATTTGCTTGATTAGAGGAGCATCTTTGACTTGTAAAAATTATTCCAAGGTGAGAAAACCTCCAATGTTCCATTCCTTGACCATTTGACCTTGGGATGAGTGCCCAACGAATTTATAGAGAAGTGGGATGATTTTCTCTCGTGAGGCAATATCTCCCTCAATATTCCATCAATGAAAATTCTGCAATATGGGTTTTGCTCGTGATTTTTTTTTGGTCATTTTGAACCCATGTTGTATTTTTGTCTCCGGGACCTCAAAAGACATGCACTGCCTCAAAAGATGTGCAATGATGAACGCTTTGTGAGACTGCCATGTTGAAAACAAAAATGATAGTGCACCATGGCCAAGGGATGCTTAGAGATTCAATAGAAAAATAACCATGTGGGAAGACAAGTGTGCATGACATGGACTGGACTAGACCCCACAGATTGCAATCACCCCTACATAAGACCTATGGCTCCACACACTCATGTGTCCCAATAGATCCATGCCGGGATCTCCAATCCTATCCAGAACGAGAGATAATGAGACGGGGACTAAAAGGACTGATCATGATCGGACTAAGTCTGGGAGTCCACTACATAATCATCCACTATGGTTTACATGGATTTAACTTGGGCTTACAATGGTGTAGCCAAGTGAAAATATATGCTACCTCTTGGAGAGGTAACAGGGCCGCACCAGGTTGCAAAACCTTTGCAACCCTGAAAATTAAGACATAATTGGACACATATTTCGTTCATTCACAACAAAAATAACTCAAGCCTATGTTGTACACTTGCTAGGTAAATTGCTCACTGAGAACAATAATTTTGTAGTGGGTTATTTGCTGAGACGGTGTGGGCATACTCGGAACAAAACAATGTCATCCATTGCTCCCATGAATAGGGTAAGGGGTGTGTCCGAAGGAGAACAATTGAACAATATTAATGTTGCAGGTTGCCTCTATTATTAATTAGACAGTTGTTTGTGCACTATTTTATCACCTTGGAATTCGTGCCCCACAAAAGCCAAAGGGAGTCCAAAAACACTAGGAAATAAGCACTGTCACCTCACTTATTTCCCCTCACTTCAAAGTCAGTGCTTGTTAACTTCAGGGGGTATCACTAAATGATCTAGGCACTAACTGCAAACTCAAGAGTTATCAGTAACACGCACAATCAAAGTGCTTGCTGTCCTAGAATAAATCTGTAATTTTTTTTTTAACAGAAACAGTTATGATTTTTATTAAAAAAAGGGCTGTGCTAGGGCAAAAATAGCCATGGAGTACAAAATTGCAAAATGACTAGAGTCCTGAAGCAAATCTACAATGATACCCTTTTCCCTACAACTCTTGGAGTTTCTAAGATATAAAGAAAAACTGCTACAATTCTGCCATGGATAAATGGCTACATAGGAAAACAACAAAAAAGATATTTTGCACTGCATATAACTACCCTAATTGAGTTTTAAGTCTGTATCCACCTCTCCAGAAGTTGCTTCCACGTTGTCGCGTGCATGCTGGTGCATTGTTCGCTGAAGAACTTCATAGGATGCAATTGATCCCTCAGTTGGTACTGGTCGCTACAGAATTGGAGCTTCAGGGGGTTGACTCTGAAGATGGCGTCGAAGGGACCGAAGCTGAGCTGAATGTCAGTTGACTGTGTGTAGAACCAAAGCTAGTTCTTCATTCTTCTTGACTTTCTGCTCTTGCAATTGACGGGCTAGCTGGGTGTTTGAATTTCTCAGCACCTCCATTTTTGTTTTTTGAGAGTCGAGACTGCAATTGCTCCTTAAACCTATCCATCTTGCATTCTGTGCAATTGCAAGGTGCATTGCGCCACCGCCACATAATTGAGATGAGATTGCACCAGCCTGAATGTTTCCAAAACAGAGAATGCCAATGCAGGCATGCGACGCTGATCCTATGCTGCCAATGGTTCCATATGTCATTTACCTCCCGTTTGCCACCAGGAGAGAATTCCTTATTTGAATTTGACGTCGATTCCCAGTAGAGAAAGGACGACGCCATGTAATGAGATGATGAGATGGAGGGCGTGTTCAATGCAATGGCCAACAAATGTATTGTAGATCCCGTATAGACTATGACGCTTACAAGGCTGGGGGAGATGATTGCCTACATTTGAACCTGGACTGAGAGGAAATTCCCACATGAATCTGTCGGCTTGCATGGGGGTGATTTAAAAAACATCAGATTGATAGAAGATGGTATGTGTGAGTTGAAGGGCCGACCTTGTGTCTCCTGTACAGGAGTTCCTCTGAGTGCGATATGATGCTGGATGATGTTAGCTACTTCTAAGTGGATAGGAGGTGGGGTCACTTCCCCTCTATTCCTTTCAATGCAACAATAACTTTCTTGAACCAAATAATCTTCTTGGTGAAATTTAAATTTTTATAAATGTGCATTGGCTACTTAGGGAAGATAAACTTGAGAATATTCCTCATTGATTCTGAGGGTGCTCTGTGCTAATTGCTTTGCTTCTTTGGCCAAGGAGTCCACCTTCCCATTATGCTTTTCTATAGATGTGGTAAAAAATGACTCCCCCCACACCTGCCGCCCCTTGAATAAATGTGTAATTAATTATAAAAAACAACAAGCTAAATCTGTCCCAAACGCTGGAATTGTACACTGAAAACAATGCAGAAAACTAGTATAAATTATGGGCATGAATCCCAATGCAAGTGCATGTAGAAAACTGATAAATTAAAGTGCGAAAACATAAATTAGAGCAAGCTAGCTAATATGACTGTTTTAAGGTTGTCTACACTAAATTAAATGCTGTTTTTGGGGTGTTTTTTTTTTATGTTTTTTAATGTTTTTAGACTTCTCTAACCCATGGAAATTGATAAAAACGTAAGGTTTCTCTCTATTTCTGTGTTAATAACGAAATTACAGCAAGTTAAGCTTGCTGTAATTTAACAGAAAATTGAATAAATATGACCTCAGATGCCTAATCTATATGCCAAGAATGTCTAAGATGCACAAATTTTTAGATAAAGAAGTAGTTTTGCCTTTATGTGAATAATTAAATGACTAGAACAAATAGACCAGTGCCTAATGGAGTCAAGAAAATGAAAAGACAAAAACAAGTAGGGTGGAAGAAAGATCCAATTTCTACTACTTAAGTTCTATCGAAAATTAAATTGAAAGCGAGTAAGAGTCTATGAAAATTATAGAAATTCTTACACACAAAGAAGAAGAATTGCTTGATTGTCTTTATTACCTAGGGTTGTAGGAAGTACAAAGTTCTTGACAGGTCCAGACAAGAAAGAACTGCCCAAGTACAATCATCCTCGCTTGGATGGAATAGGTACAATCATGATCCAACAAAGAAGTTTCCAACTATCACATGCACTATATGCTAGCTCTCAATATCACTCTCTCAAGAAAAGAATAGGCAAAGAAGTGTGCAAGGCAATAATCAACAAGCTCTAGTGATCAAATCACTCACAAAAACTAGACCCTTTGCACCATCAATGCTTTTACAATATATAGAAGATTGAGAGAATAATAATAGGTAAGATAGAAAATAGAAGGGAAGTAAGAATAATAACCTTCAAATATAGTTCTCTTTTTTGAGTGAAAATAACATGTGTATGAACAATTCTAAAAGTTCACCCTCCTTCCATAATTAACCACCTTGAAGAGAAAATACACTTGTATATGGCTAATTTTTTCTTTTAATGCACTTTTTTAATACCTAAAATATACCCTACAATTTCCTAAGAAGAGAATCTCCTAAAACTAAGCCTTAAATTATGGAATAAGTGAGGATAAAAAATAATACGAGGAGCGAGGCTAATTTTAGGAAGGAAAAGCTTGAAAAAAAACAACGTAAGCTCCTCTAGGCCAAGTGCTCCTCAATTAAGGTCACGTGAGAAGGCTCTCTCGAGTCTCGACCATGCAAAATTGCATCTGGTCCCTGGAATTTCAAAGAGTTCAAAATGCACACCATATTGGGTATCCAAAAGTCTAGTCACCTACTAAAAGTAGCACCTCCTCGGAACCAATTGAAACTTGAACCATAGACAAATCTCCCAACTAGGTCCTTAAATATGTAATCATCTTGTCAATCAGACAACTCTTAGAAATTGCTAAAAACAACGGTTGCTAAAAATAGAAACTTCTCATATTTGCTTGAAATTTGAACTCCATGCACATCTTCCCAAATCTATGATCAAATTTTGAAAAATAACTCTGCAAAAACCAACTTGATCATACCCTTTCGAGTCTTCGTCCTTCCCTACTTGCTCTGAATGTTGCATTGAACTTGTGAGTATGGGGCACCTGCTGCTACTTAATCACTTGTTCACCTGTATTAGTGATGTAACTTGTGAATGTACCTATATGAGTAACTTGTTCAATAACTTGTCCAATCATCTATCCCCGAGTAACAAAAACATGTTACCATGTGCCAAGTCTAAAAGGCACTCCACGAACTGTCGATGCCACGTCAATGGAGCAACCAACCAATCCATCCTATAATATACCCATGCACAAACAAAGATAGGCACTCTGATCGGATTTTGAAGAAATCCAATCTGGGTGCTAACATTAGCTCCAACTGGGAGAGAATCCCCCTGCGGGATGCTGAGAATCCTAGAACTTTGGAAGAAGAAGACTGATAAGATAGGACCATAATAAATTCTTGTGAAATAGGTCTCGCATGCGGAAGCTCCAAAGATATGCTGAATGGGAGCTAGACATGCTCAATGTAATTTCAACCTGCAACCCTCAACTAGTACAAATCTCCACAGTGGGATAATGAGTTGCTGTTGACCATGGGAGAAATCATCTAATTTGAAACCATTAATGTAAATCCCCTCTAGACACGAGGCCACCCACCAATAATGTTAATGGGCTCCAAGGTACGAGTACAATCCTAACAAAGTGAATGAATGATTTGAAGTCGGACAATGAAGGGAATCACCTAGTCATAACTCAATAAGGAAAAGCTTTGCCAAATGTGAGGTAGACCACCAATAAGGCTTGCGGACACCAAGCTACTCAACTCCTAAATCAACCCCTAGAAAAAGATGAGTCGAAGTTGATGGGGGTAGATCCGCTGGGAGGAAAGTGATGAAAAATCCTTCCAACCAACATGAAGCACATACATGTAGGACAAAGATAAGGTAACATATATGGTAGAACTCCAAAGTACATATGAGCAAACTTGACTTGACTCTTCTGACTCAAACTTGGAAAAATGACCAACAAAACATAGGGATCAAAGATAAACTTTAGGATCCCAAACTTAGCTACTCTGATGCAAAATAATTAAATGGAGATATATCAGAATAGGACTCAAGACTTTCTTGGGACAACTTTATTTTTTGACACAACATAAAGCAGAGACATGACTTGATAACTTTGTAAACCACCATCTTGAAATAAAATCGTAATAACCTAAAACCGCTTCCCAAAGTTGAACTTGACAAAACATGAAAGTAAATACTGGAAAATAAACCTAAAAAGTTTATTAAGGAACAATTGAGCTTTGACCTAAGGGAAAGGGAAGGCACAAAAACATGACTCAACCAATCTAATAACCCCCAAAGGGAACAATTGGACTTACTAACCTACTTGAAACTTAGATCTTTCTCTGTCTTTTTTTCTTCCTTTTTTTCACATCATATATCATGGAAATATATCAGATCTCCAATGATCAACATATTCAAACAACTAGTGTAACCTTAGTTTTTAAAACCTGGATGGGTTGTTATCCAACCGCCAAAGTGGTCGGGTTGATACCTAGGCGAATCAAACCAACCTTCAAACTGGACCGGTGCTTGGTTTGGTATCGAACCGGCTTAGTCGAAGCCGATTCGATACCAAATCGGTCGAACCGACCGGTTCCGTACCTGACCGGTTGATCGGATGCCGAACCCACCCACAGACTAAAAAAAATAAAAAATAAAAAAAATAAACAATTCTAAAACCTACTCTAACTTCCCACCCTACATTGTTGAAATATTGTAACTGCAAAGAGTATTCTATTTATTTATTGAGTCATTATTCATTAGATCAATCCCCTTTTGTGGATTGATCATGTCGGGCATTGTAATTGACCAAATCCCCCTTTGTGGATTGGTCAAACCCTAATTGTATTATGCAAATTAAGAAGTCGGCCCCCAGGCCTAATTAAAGTGGTTTTAACCACTAAGAAGACAAGTTGGCCCTGCCCAGTGAAGAGACACCTTTCTAGCACCTGCCAACCAATATAAATAAAGGAAGCCAATGCCTCATTATCTCACTCACTCATTCGCTCATCAAGTGCGCAAGTTTGGTAACTGTAGTTGGGAG
>SNQJ01S0090045.1:69520-80819 GCA_010110895.2 Picea sitchensis | reverse complement strand
GTCAAGTGGGTTAGTGTAAGATCCAAGCAGTTGTCAGAAATGTAAGGAACCTGATGCATATATCTGAAAGTTATAATGATCAAACATGACACATACCATGATACCTGGACCAATTACCTCATGGAGCAAGAGTCTTCTCTGATACAAGTCCAAGCCGATGGTGATGGATGCTGCTGCTGCTGACAGGACAAGTCTGATGAAGAAGAGGAAGGATGGGCCCTCTAGGGCCATGCTCAAGTCAATCCTGCTCTCGGTACTCCATGTCTAGGACTTGTGGGCCTCGAGACATGATCTCCTAGTTATCCCTAGAAATCGGGGATAACAAGGCGCATTGCTTAGTGTTGGATATTCTCTAGTGTTTTGGTTTATTGTCTTGGTATTGTATTGGCTATCTATATTAAGGAAATTTTTGCTGGGTTTTCTCCCCCATGAGGGTTTCCCAAGATAAATGTTGTGTATCTTATAATTATGTTTCTCTCAGTGATCCTACCTATGCTATTGTTATCTAGTAAATTGAAAAGAAACCTAATAATAGCTCAAAACTTAGCATGGTTTCAGAGCTAAGCTGAAGAGAGCACCTTTCACTGGATAAGCAAAAACGTCATTGTTGCTGTACAAGAAAATTAGGGCTTTTTGTTAGAGGAATTTTTGCCTAAAAACCATCTAGAAAAGTGTGCCCTACCCTAGTGAATCTTTTGGCAGCTTGAGCGCACCTTTTCAGTGGCCAGAGCCTCTAGATAGTCAAACCCTAGTTTTTGATTGGTACTAGAAAACCAGGAAACCAAAAGTACTAGAAAACCAAAAAACCAGAAGTACCAGAAAAACCAGGAAACCAGAACCAGTACCAGAAGTACCAGTCCAGATTTCCGCAAGCTCAGTTTCAAGGGGTAAAATTTGGATTTTCAGAAATCTGACTGCACCAGCTTACTCACCTCAGCTCAACACATCTAGCCCCTGGATCAGAATTTCAAAATTTGAAGTTTGAAAAATTAGGGTTTTCTCATAAAACCCTAAGTTACAGTTAAAGTACCAGTTGCAGTTGCAGTTTCAGTTTCAGAATAAGTTGCAGTTGCAGTTTCAGAATCAGTTGCAGTATCAATTGAAGTATCAGCGGCAGTACTAGTTGCAGTCACCCTTGAAGTTTTAAAGGGTTGGAAATTATTGCCGCTGCTACCAGATGGTGGCACCACTATCAAAGGTATGTACTCACATATGTTTAAACTGTTAAGCTTTAAAGGGTATTTGCAGGAGAAGGGATCTCTTGCCATAGATCAAGAAGGATCTCAAATCCAACTCATTCAGAGGAATAATGCAACCCAAGTTTGATTATTCTGATATGCATCTATTTGTTATAACATTATTTTGATCTAGGTTGCATGTTGAAGCTATGACCATCATACTAACCTTTGGTCAAAATTAAAGTCAAGGTATTAGATTGATTAAAGTTGAGATCATAGAATCGGGAGTCAGGAGCTTGGAAGGAGCTCTTTGCCCAAGTCGTGAAATGCGAAATCGTGAAACGTGAGAGAGGATCTGGATCGTTGATCTAGCGGAAATCTGGACCGTCGATCTGGTCCCGAAGGACTTGCAATTTCGGGTATCGGAAGAAGTGGAACACTCGGTTCTTCGCTATCCCGAGGCGTGAAAACCCTAAATTTGGAGCAGCCAATAGTCGCGAAATGGGAACTCGCGATACAACCGTAGTGAAGTTCGAGGGTTTCGGGAAAACAGTGCAAGCCAATCCTCCGTCAACGCGAAGTGCGAAGTCAAGAAGAGGATCTCAGCCGTTGGCTGCGGACCATCGAGAACCGTTGATCTGATCCAATGGTTTCGGGGACTTGGACCTCGGGAAACCGAGAAAAGCAATGTAATCAGTTAAACCTTCAGCCGCAGGCGTTTTTGTATATGTAGATAGGCTGTAGGTCTTTTTGCAAGCCTTCAACTGAAATTAATATAAGGATCCACTTTTATTCAAAAAAAAAAAAAGTTGAGATCATAGAGTTTATTCTCTAACCCAGTCTTCTGTCAAGATAGCATATTGTCTTAGTACAAAAGATAGGTTGAAGAAAGCACTTGTCATCTTGAGTGAAGGAGTCTGGGAAGAAAAGCAACACACCCATTCTTGAGGACAAGACTCCAGGTTCCAGGTTCGATTAATTAAGTTGATAAGATTCAAAGTTGCACATGACAAGTTGATAACTACCCCATTACAAGTAAACACTATGTATGACTTGAGGGGTTCTCTTTTGCAAAAAGAGGTTCTCTCCATAGATGAATATTGGAAGGATTTCAAAGGTTCATGGGCCAGAACAGGTTGTAGCATCATGTCAGATGGGTGGACTGATGGAAAGAACCACGCAATCATAAACTTCCTTGTATCTTTCCCTCAAGGAACTATGTTTTTGAGATCGATTGATGCATATGATAAGGTGAAAGATGCAAACCTGTTATTTGATCTTTTGAATGAGGTTGTTGTGGTAGCGGGGGTGGAAAATATTGTTCAGGGCATTACAAATAATACCTCTAACTATGTTCTTGCTGGTAACATGTTAGAGGCCAAATACAAGACCATATTTTGGATCCCATGTGCTGCACATTCCATAGACCTCATGCTTGAGGACATAGGCAAACATGATTGGATCAAGAACGTTGTAGAGCATGCCAAGTGTATCACAAAATACATCTACAACCACTCATGGGTATTGAACCTAATGTGAGGAAAAGCACCGGGGGCAAGGAGCTTGTCAGACTTGCCATCACAAGATTTGCAACTCACTTCCTCACGTTGCAATCTCTCATTTCTCAGGCACAAAATTTGAAAAAAATGTTTAACAATGATGAATGGAATGGATGTCAGTGGGCTCGCAAACAAGATGGAAAAGACATAAAAAAAGAGTATTTGAAAATACTTTTTGGAAAAAAGAAGCAGAGGTCGTGAAAATTGTCGAGCCTCTTGTTAGGGTGTTGCGGTTGGTGGATGGGGAAACATTGGCTATGGGTTACATCTATGAGGCTATGGATCAGGCAAAGGAGCAAATAAGGGCATGTTACAAGGATAGAGTAGCTAAGTATGGGCATATATGGGAGATCATTGATAACAGATGGAACGATCAACTCCATCACCCCATACATGCAACTGGGTATTTCCTAAACCTAAGGTATCATTACAAAGCTCAGTTGGGAGATGATCTTACTGGAGAGGTCAAAGATGGATTGTATGGGTGCTTGGAGTGCATGGTCCCTGATGACACAGAGCAGCTGGAGATACATCGCCAGATTAGTTCTTTCACTAGAGCCACGGGTACCTTTGGAAAAAACCTGGCAAAGATCGCAAGAGATGCAACCAGGTAAGCAATTCCAAAGTTTATTTAAGTTCAGTTGTTTAATCTTTAAACTTTAAATACTTGATTTTCTAGCCAAAGTCATAATTTAATTCGTTCAAATAACTTTGTCGTTGCAACACATTGGTGGGAGTCGTTTGGTAGCCAATGTCCTCAATTGCAAAAATTTGCAGTTCGAGTCCCGAGCCAATCTTGCAGTGCTTTTGGATGTGAGCGCAATTGGTCTGACTTTGAGCGAATTCACACGAAGAAGAGAAATCGTTTGGAACAAAAACAGTGAAATTTAGAGTTTGATTAATGTTGTAAAGTGATTTTTATTGCATAAAAGAAAGACTAATCTAGATGTGGCGTCTTAAGAGGCTATCCCTCAGGCTGGAATTTGCGGAGAACTTGCTGAAGTCCAAATGACTTCACCAACAAGCTCAATAAAGGTGCCGGATGTCCAACGCGGGGAGAACCTAGATTTCAAAGTTCCCACCTGACTTCACACACTCCCTTTATGCGGTTTCCAAACAAAGGAATAACAACTTTTCGAGATTGTCCTTATTATACTAAATCCGCATTGACCAACCTCGGTTCTGCGTGGAACTTACTTCCAAAGATCGAGACTAAGCTCGCAGTGGAAGGGTCAGGAACATACACTGGTGAGTTGAGGGGATGGGTTTATTTGCCAAAAATAAAAATTGCAATAAAGTAAAATGTTTTCAAATTAAACTAAGTCCACACTGTCCAACCCCTGTTTGGCATGAACCTACTTAGGGGAGTTGAGGGGACTGGTTTATTTTCCAAAAAGAAAAAAATGTTGAATTGAAAATTGCATAAAAGGAAAACTATTCTAGCAATTAAAAGATTACTTTTGCCCAAAAGAAATCTAAACTAATTGTGGTTGTTGTTTGTGATGAATTTTATCTTTCCTTAGGTGATGAATTGCAAAAATTGAAAGACTTTTAAGAAAAGCAAACAAGCACACCACAAGACACCAACCTCCTTAGGGGGAAAGAAAACTGGGCACCGTGTAGCCCACTCTTGTATTGCTTCGGTTACAATGGTCTCTCTTTGGGATACTTGGGATCCTTATAAAGATGGATCAATGAATTTTACAATATTTTCAAATGACTTATTAAGGTATTGGGTACTTTTGGGGGTTCCAAAAGCTCCTAATCCGCCAAAAATGGGCAGAGTTTCCTCTTGTTTATTCAATGACCTGCAAAAAACAGCAAGTGAAAGAGATCAAATGGCCCCAAAAAACACTTAGAAAATGTCTTTGGATTATAAAATACTAAAGCCCAAAACTTGGAAAAAATTTCTAAGTAAAAATGAGTCTAACTAGTGAATTATAACACTAAAAACAAGCCTAAAAAAACTCTTTTAGTGACTTCTGTTTGCTGTTCAAAATAGCAAACGAATGAACACTAAGTAGCTTAATCGTGCAATGAAATAGCCTTTTAAAACAATCACTTTAATGCCTTCAAAATACTAGATGAAAGCACATGCAAAAATGTGATATTCCTTCATTAGATCTAGACTTTTCATATAGAAATAAACTTGAATCTAGATCTAAACAATATGCATGCAACAATAGAATCTAATCTAACTTTTAAATCAAATTTAGATCTAAAATAGCATACAAAATGAAAGTAACCAAATAAATGAATTTTTTTTGTGAAGGAGAAAGAGAGCAAGCTTGTGCTTGGAATTTCCTGGGCAATGGGGTCCTTCTTTGGTGGAATGAGGAGGGATCTTCTTCAAAGATCTTAGAGGAATGGTAGAGTCAATCTAGATCATCCAGTCCTCCAAGTGAGGTTTCCAATGCTTCATATACTTGCAAGCAAAGAGGTTAGAAAGTGGTATCACCTACAAAAGAGACTTCAAAGCAATATTGGTTAAGCAAAATGAATAGAGCATATACAAATCTCTTGAATAGATAAATAATAAGATCACTAATCAAACTAGCTTAGCAATCTTATCCTAATGAGTAATAGTACTCCTATAAGGCCAATTTTAACCAAAATAACATAACAAACATAATAGAACATAATCACCTCATAAGCACTTGCATCCACACACTATCCAAGCCAACAATACGACCTCCAAAGTCTTCTTTTATTCCAAAATCAAAAGAGTATTACAATATTACATCAACAAGCAAGTTCCTCAAAGCTTCCAACTAGCCAAGAGAGGAGAGGTTGCTTGCTCAAGCACATGTAGTTTCTTTTCAATTTAGCATGAACTTGAACAATAAACAATGCAACAACACAATAGCTGTAGTAACCAAGATCACAAGAAGAATAACCATGCACAAGACACAAGAAGTTATCCTGGGAAAACCCTTCTCAACCAAGGGAAAAAAACCCAACAACCCTTTGCTATATTGCCAAGAGAAGAACCCCTCTCCACTGAAAATGTAGATGCCAACAATGGTGGCCCTCAAGACAAAACCCTAGTGCACACAAGAGGGTGCTCTATGACCAAGAAAGATAGCGCATAAGAAGTGGGCACCAAATTTCAGATCTCCAAGTGAATGCGTTGAGTGAATGAGATATAATCCATAATGGGGATGTATCTCTCTAATAAATACATGACCTAACTCATCAAATAGATGTGTCTATTGGCACAATAGGGCTGACTTGTACAACTCAATAATATAATTAATCTTTCACATAATATTAATTATCTTTACACAGTAGGGCTGACTTGCACCCTTCACAATACAAATTAGGGTTTCACAATAGTCTTACTCTTTGACAATATAGCAAGGGTTCTCACACACATCCGCTAGTGCTTTGCCACTAGGGACAAGTCCACATGTGCCCAACCACAAGGGATGTCACTCTCAAAGAAATCAACTCAACTAAATCCATAGAGTACGAACTAGAGAGCCATCTCAAGTCAACTCACCTAAGTCCATAGGAGTATGACAGGAGACCATCTCAAGTCATCTCAACTTAGTCGAGAGGAGCACGACAAGAGACCAACACAAGTCATCTCAACTCAGTCCAGAGGAGTACGACTCACCTATCACATAGGCGTTTTCACAGATCATCTCAACTCAGTCCAGAGGAGTACGATCTGGAGGATGTCTCATGAAGCTACAATCATCGACACTCCCTCTCAGCTAGGGAGGCATTCTCCACCAGGCCAAGTCTCTCACGGAAGTACTCGAACTTCGTCCTGGCAAGCGATTTGGTGAAGAAATCTGCAACTTACTCTTGTGTAGAAAGGTATTGCACATGCACTGCTTTCCTCTGCACCATATCTCTGATGTAATGGTATTTGAACTCGATGTGTTTCGATTTATCGTGAAACACAGGATTCTCTTAGAGCTTCACACAACTTTGGTTATCACAATGGATAGCGGTAAAATCCATCTCATGTCCAGATAAGTCTGCAAGGAGCTTGCGAAGTCACACTGCTTTGCGGACTGCCACACATAATGCAATGTACTTTTCTTCTGTGGTACTCAAAGCCACATAAGTCTATTTCCTGCTGCACTAGGAAACTATGGCAGATACCAAAGTAAAACAACAACTAGAGGTACTCTTTCGGTCCACTGCGCTCCCTGCCCAATCTGCATTGGCATATCCTTGCAATCTCATGTCTACACTGGAGGCATATCTCAGTCCATAACCAACTGTGCTTCATAAATATCTCAACACATGCTTCACTACTATCCAGTGTGTCTGTCTCGACTGACTCATAAACTGACTGAGTACACTCACTGCATAGTATATATCAGGTCTGGTGTTAACCAGATACATCAATGATCCAATCAACTATCTGTAAAGATGTGGATCAATCTCGCCTGAATCGGAAGAAGTCTCGCTTAGTTTCTTCAGATTCATCACCATCGGTATAGCCATGGGCTTGCAGTCTGTCATCTCGAATTTCTTCAATATCTCCACTGTGTATTTCCCCTGACTCAGGAGAATCTCATCAGTCCTCTGCCACACTTCTAGTCCCAAGAAGTAGTGCATCTTACCAAGATCCTTCATTTCGAATTCAAAAGCCAATGCACGCTTGCATTCAACTATAAGGCTTTCTGAACTGATGAAGATTAAGTCATCAACATATAGAACCAAAATCAGGCACTTGTCACCAACAATGTTGTAGTATAGGTTGGGATCAACAACACTCTTGTTGAAGCCCAAACTCATCAAGTATCCATCAATCTTCTCATACCATGCACGAGGTGCCTGCTTTAGTCCATACGGGGCTTTCTTCAACCTGCACACATGAGACTCCTTCTCATGTATCACGAATCCATCTGGCTGCTTGATGTAAACTTCTTCCTTAATCTCTCCATTGAGAAAGGTTGTCTTCACATCCATCTGATGTAGTCTCCAACCCATGGATGCGGCAAGGGCAATAATCGTACGGATGGATGTGTATCAGGCAACAGGAGCAAATGTCTCCTCATAATCTATTCCCTCCACCTGAGAGAATCCTCCAGGCACAAATCTCGCTTTGTACTTCTCGACACTTCCATCAACTGCATGTTTGATCTTATAGATCCACTTGGAAGTCTCTACAAACTTTCCTTTCGGTCTCAGAACAATATCCCACACATCATTCTTCATGATGGACTGATACTATTCGGTCATGGCATCTTTCCAAACCTGCTGACCTGCTGCTTTTCCATGACAAGAAGGCTCAGTATCAATGATGTGGCTCATAGCTAAAACATAGCTTGAAAATCTTTGTGGTCTCTTTCTCTCCCAAAATGTACCACAAGGAGCTGCATGTCCCTCTGCCTCCTGCAGAGTCTGTCGAGCCCATGTAGGCCTCTTCTGGCCTACTGCAATGTCTTTGGGAACATCAACTGGAGCTACTGGATCAACTGGATCAACTGGATCAGTGGCTGTCTCCCTCTGAACTGTTGAAGGGGGAGAAGGTACTGTCTCATCTTTCGTCTCCCTGTCAATCTCCATCTGAGATTCTCTGGATCTTCCGAAGGCTATCTCTTCCTCAAAGGTGATATCTCTGCTAACCTCGATTTGTCTTTGACCAGGGATCTAGATCCGGTATGCCTTCGAAGATTCACTGTACCCCACAAATGTACCCTTTCTGCTTGAAGGGTCTAGCTTGGTCCTGTTTTCCTTGGGTACATGAATGTATACTGGACACCCAAATATCCTGAAGTGTCCCTTCACTCCGGTGAAAGCTTCTTCAGGAGTCATGTTCTTCAGAATCTTATGAGGACTCCTGTTCTGAACGTACACAACTGTCATGGATGCCTCTTCCCACAGAATCATAGGTAGATTCTGATCATGTATCATTGCTTTGGTTGCCTCAACAATGGATCCATTTTTCCTCTCTGCAACCCCATTCTGCTGAGGGTTATAAGGAACGGTGTACTCCCTCTTGATCCCTGCCTCAATACAAAAATCACTGAAATCCCTGGAGGTGTACTCTCCTTCATTATCTGATCTCAACACCTTGATCTTCCTCCTGGTCAGGTTCTCAACTTGAGCTCTAAACTCTTGAAATCTTGTAAGGACTCCATCCTTGGTCTTCAAAAACTAAATCCACGTCTTCCGAGAGTGATCATCGATGAAGAGTACATAGTACAAGTATCCGCTCAAGGAAGCAACAGTCATGGGTCCACAAACATTTGTATGTATCAAGTCCAAGGTCCCCTTGGATCTATTGTCACTGCTCAGAAAGGACCCCTTGACATTCTTGCCAAGAGCACAACCTCTGCAAACGCCATCATGCTCGATATGTATCTCTGGAAGGCTTGTCACCATCTTCCCCAGAGCGAGAAGGGCTCTATAATGTAAATGAGCAAGTCTCCTATGCCATAGCTCGCTCAAGCTGATAGTATCATGTAACAAGGCCTGAACTGGTCGGACAATTAATCTGTACAAACTGTTTTCTCGAACACCAATCACTCGGGCAGAATCCATGCGTGAGTTCTTGTGCCATGAAAGAACTTTTCCTTTAGAGAAAATAACCTTGTAGCCTTTATCCTCTAAGGCAGAAATGGAGACAAGGTTCCTTTTCATCCTAGGTACATATAATACCTCACTTAATTGAAGAGGTATGTCCGAATCTAGTTGGAAGGAAGAAAATCCAACTCCCTTCATAGTATATCTGGCATTATCACCAAGTACAACATGCATACGAGACTCTTTCTCTACAAGATCTGTAAGATGTTCTCTATATCCAGTCATGTGTTTGGAAGCACCACAGTCAATCAACCAAATATCACTATCAGTAGGAACCGTACTTGAGAGTGCTAAAATGAAGAATAACGCCTCATCCTTTACTTCTTCATCTCTTTGAGGTGGTTCTGAATCAACATCAACAGTGTAGGCATGTTGTCTTCCTTTCTTCCTGGTAGGACAATTTCTCGCAATGTGTCCATACTTGTCACCTCTGAAACATTGAATCTTTGATATGTCTTTTCTTTGTTCATGACCTGGAGCTGCTGAAGTTTTCTTGTCATTGAATGCTTTGCTGAAATTTTTTCTATTTCTTCTGCCTTTCTTTGCATGAGAAGCAAGAGCTTGATTGTCATTATGATGGGAGTCTTGCACGCCTTTGGCTACAAGTCTGGTTTCCTCCTGAGTGCAATTTGCCCATAGACGATCAAACTGAGGTAAGTCTGCTCTTCCACTGATACTTTGAATGAATGGTTCCCAATGGCTTGGAAGAGCATCGAGAGTAATCATGACAAGTTCTCTGTCTGTTATGGTTTCTCCAATGACACCTAATTGATCTCTGAAATCTTCATGAAGAAGGTAGCAATGGTGTCATCTTTCATCATCTTGAGATTTTGAAGTTGGTGTTTCAATGTAAGAGCTCTTTTACTGTTGTTGCTCTCAAACATCTTCTTCAACACATCATACATTAGATAAGCTGTCTTCAAGGTAGAAATGCGAGGTAGTAGATGATCTCTTATTGAGTAGATGATTATCTTCCTAGCTTTGACATCATCTGCCTTCCATTCAACCTTCTCTTCATCAGTTGTTGTTGTTGTTGTTGGTAGAGTTCCTTCTATCAATCTCAATAGGTCACTCTCTTCTAGAGTGATGTGTAATCTTGACTTCCAGGAGCTGAAGTTGCTTGATCCATCAAGCCTATCTTCCACCAAAGTTTTGTTCCTCATGGCTTGTAGATTCTTCACAAACCCTAATGGATAGGCTAGAAACCCTAGCGTTTTTCAAGAGGAAGTCTCTAGGAGGTTCGTTGGACTTATGACTGCCAACAAGAATCCCTAGAGAGTCAAAAGAATCCCAACGAGCTGCAAAAATACCCCAACGACTTGCATAAACCCTAGAAACCAAAATCTGCAGAAACCCTAGAAACCCTTGGGCCGAAAATCCAAACTTCTTCAATTTTCAATATGAAAGTTGCAGGTGATGCGCTGGACTAGGCCGTACTTGTTTGTGAAGAATTTAGGCCTAACACTCAAGGCAAAGTGCTAAAACTAGCTTGACAAGGATAAGGGTTAGGGCCGTTTTTGCAGTTGCAGCAAGAAGGTGACGTCTAGCTTTTGCAATGGCTCTATCAAGAACACTGCTCTGATACCATGTTGAATTTTTAATGCTAGCTCAAGCACATGTAGTTTCTTTTCGATTTAGCATGAACTTGAACCATAAACAATGCAACAACACAATAGCTGTAGTAACCATGATCACAAGAAGAATAAGCATGCACAAGACACAAGAAATTATCCTGGGAAAACCCTTCTCAACCAAGGGAAAAACCCAACAACCCTTTGCTATATTGCTAAGAGAAGAACCCCTCTCCACTGAAAATGTAGATGCCAACAATGGTGGCCCTCAAGACAAAACCCTAGTGCACACAAGGGGGTGGTCTATGACCAAGAAAGATAACGCATAAGAAGTGCCTACCAAATTTCAGATCTCCAAGTGAATGCATTGAGTGAATGAGATATAATCCACAATGGGGATGTATCTCTCTAATAAATACATGACCTAACTCATCAAATA
>SNQJ01S0090045.1:57924-69098 GCA_010110895.2 Picea sitchensis | reverse complement strand
AAAATTTTCTTTTATTCCAAAATCAAAAGAGTATTACAATATTGCATCAACAAGCAAGTTCCTCAAAGCTTCCAACTAGCCAAGAGAGGAGGGGTTGCTTGCATTATATAGCAACTTGGGAGAAGTTACCAATGAAGAGGGGCGCACCAAGTGTAGAGGGAGGGTGCACCAATTGTTGAGAAATAGAGCCAAGTGGTAGCCAAAAGGGCTGCCACATCTCAAGTCATCTCAAAATGTGCCACATGTAGGTGTGAAGGTGAGAGGGAGTGTTAGATTTTTAGGGAAAAGAGAAAACAGTAATAACTTTTAAATTTGATCACTACTGTACATACAGATCAGCACTTAAAACAAAATTATGAAGTAGATGAAATACTTAAAATACAAATCTGAACATGCTAAGGAGAACAGACTTTAACTAGGACTGATCATGAACATTAAAAAAACTTTAACAAGCAGATGTAAATATTAGCACAATAAAATCTGAACTTATCTTATTAGCAAAAACAAATGATAAAGGTACCTGAAGTGTGGTTGTCCTCTTTCTTTATGCTCAGAAAAGCTATGAAGGTCATGGATCAAACCCTCAAGGGTTTGATCTCATCATGATCTTTAAGTGAACATATTGCCAAGAAGAACTCAAGGATAATCAACAAGAGTAGGGCTGATACAAAAACCCC
Organism: Picea sitchensis; assembly: GCA_010110895.2. Classification (NCBI taxonomy): domain Eukaryota; kingdom Viridiplantae; phylum Streptophyta; class Pinopsida; order Pinales; family Pinaceae; genus Picea; species Picea sitchensis. Next base: position 68,421 of record SNQJ01S0090045.1, on the reverse strand, counting down.
AAAGACAACAAGAAGGCTCAATAAAAAACTGTCTAAGATAAACTGTAGTGCCACAACAACAAAACCCTCAAGGCAGAATCTGATAAATAGAAGTAGAAGGCAGCAACATCAGGGACAACAAGAGATAACACCAACAATCACAAGAGGAGGAGCCAAGGGTTGCCTAGGAGGAAGCGACAACCTTAAAACACTTAGTGGTAGCAAGAAGATGGGCCAAAGGAAGGCCGTGACACCCACAACAAGAAGAGGAAGGTTCGCCCTACTTAACACAACAAGGGAGAAGGTCTACGACACTCAATCCCAATAAGAGAAGACATGAACACTAGAGTAGAAGTTCCCAACCAACAAGGAGAAGAAAACTGTGGAGGTCGTACCTCTAAAACAATAAGAGAGGGTCCACCAAGGAGGCCGTACCCAAAGACAAAAACTAATCTGAAGTAGCCGCAGAAAATCAGACCATGAGAGGAGTGTAAGTGTATGTAAGAATGAGAGAGGGGTAGGTTCTTATTTATAGTTTAGGAAGGGTTAGGATTAGGTTTAATTAAAAACCTAAAAATAAATTAAATAATAATTAATATTTTTAATTAATAAAAATATTAATTATAAAGTCAAACAAGTCAAAGTGACTTATAAAAGACTAGTACAACATCAAGCAAGATGGAGAAAGAGATTCAAGCAAGAGGAGGCTACATGACAAAGTGAAGGGGGTCTTCAATGGCAAACTGTCCACATATGTCTCATGATAACTTATAAGCTTTTATCATCCCTGCATAAGAGGAGAAACCAATGATGTGGTCATGTCCATCTTCTAGCTGCTCCTAGGTCTCATGGACCATCCCGGTAGAGAAGAAGAAGATCACACATCATCTCATCTTGGTACACAACCAAGAACCACGTGGTCCCAAACCAGGATATCCCAGAACACATCTGGGGGCGCCCTAGAACACATCTAGGGTCTTTCATCCACCAAGGTACAAGACCAAGGATCAACCCAAGCGTTTAAGAAAGGATTCCCTGGAACATATCCAGGGGCCCTAGAACACATCTAGGGACTTATTGCTTGGTCCTTGACCAAGAACCCCAGAAATACACTGGGGGCCCTCACTAGGGTCGTTTGCCATGGCTCTAACTATTTGGTCCCAAACCAAGAACCTCAGGAGTGTACTGGGGGCCCAAGATCTCAACTAGGGTCTTATGCCATCCTCCTGGAGAATGGCTCTTGCAGCCACACTCATTTCAACACTGCCTCTCAGCAAGAGAGACATTTTCAGCAACACCAAGCTTGTCTCGAAAGTACACAAACTTTGTCAATGACAAAGGCTTGGTCCAAATATCCGCGATTTGTTCTGCCGTTAGAACATATTGAATACTGAGAATGTTCTTCTGCACCATGTCCCGAACATAGTGATATCTCATCTCAATGTGTTTCGATCTATCATGAAACAACGAATTCTCGGAGAGCTTTATACAACTCTGGTTATCACAGTGGATTACTGTGGGTTTCAACTCAGTAATGAACAAATATGATAGTAGCTTTCTAAGCCACACTGCTTCTCTACTAGCAGCACTTGCAGTATTGTATTCTGCCTCTGTAGTGCTCTGGGCTATGGAGCTCTGTTTCCTGCTGGACCAGGAGATCATAGTTGAACCCAATCTGAAACAATATCCGGACATATTTGAGAAGTGTATCTGAGCCCATAGGCTATAGTTCCTCTGACATAAGCTATATTACCCCTCCACTGGAAGTGTATCTGAGCCCATAGGCTATAGTTCCCCGGACATATTTGAGAACATGCTTAACAACAACCATATGAATATGTTTCGGTTCACACATGAACTGGCTGAGGGCATTCACTGCATAACAAATGTTCGGTCTGGTATGTACTAGATACATCAAGGACCCAATGATCTGATGATATACGGTGGGGTCTTCTGGATTTGATCCTATAGCTTGATCATGTAACTTCTTCAGGTTAGAAATCATAGGTGTGGACATGGACTTACAGTCCAGCATGCCAAATCTGCGAAGCACATCAACTACATACTTGCTTTGTGAGAGAAAGATCTCACCCGGTTTCTGCCACACCTCTAAGCCAAGAAAGTAATGCATAAGACACAAGTCTTTCATTTCAAATTCTACTGATAACTCCCTCTTAGTCTGAGCTATAAGATGTTCCTCTTCAGTAAGGAACAAATCATCCACATATAAAACCAAGATGACAGGATGTTCTGCACAATCTTTATATAAAGATTAGGATCTACTATACTCTTGGAGAATCCAAGACTCTGTAGGAAACTGTCAATTCTTCCATACTAAGCCCTCAGAGCTTGTTTCAATCCATACAAGGCTTTCTTGAGTTTGCAGACATGGGATTCTTTCCCATGGATCACAAAACCCTCAGGCTGCTCAATATAAACTTCTTGCTCAACTTCACCATTGAGAAAGACAGTTTTAACATCCATTTGGTTAAGTTTCCAATAAAAAACTGAAGCAAGAGAGATAATGATTTTGATGGAAGTATACCTGGCAATGGGAGCAAAGATCTCGTCATAGTCAATTCCTTCTTTTTGAGAGAAGCCACGAGCCACAAATCTAGCTTTGAATTTTTCAACACTGCCATCTGCTGCATGCTTTATTTTGTAAAGCCATTTAGAGGTTACCACTGATTTGCCATGAGGTCTTGGGACCACTTCCCATACATCATTCTTTAATATTGACTCGTACTCTTCTATCATGGCATCCTTCCACACTTTATGTTTGGACACCTCTTCAAAAGTGGAAGGTTCTGAGTCAATCACAAGATTCAATTGTGCTATCAGGCCGAAGTACTTATCTGGTTTCTTGCTTTCTCTGAAGGCACCTTTAGGTGTTGCATGCTTTTCTGCTTCCTTTAAAATTTCCAGGCACCAAGCTGGCTTCCTTTTAACAGGAGGTTTCTTTAAGGGAAAATCAACAGAATCCCTTATGGGATCCACTGAAGGCTCTATGGTCTCCTCCCTTTGCTCATCTGGTAGTGGTGAATCTGAAGGTTCTAGAGATGGAGCTTCCTGCTCCTCTCTATAACATGGAAGTTCTCTGGAACGACGAAAAGCTGCTTCCTCATGAAAAGTCACAGCTCTACTAACTTCAATGAACTTTTTCCCCGGTACATAAATTCTATATGCTTTTGAGGTTTCATTGTATCCCACACAAGTTCCGTTCTTTCTGGAGGGCTCTAACTTAGTCCTCTTTTCTTTAGGTATATGAATGTAGATTGCACTGCCAAAGATTCTCAAATGGTCAACTGAAGGATTCTTACCGATGAAAACTTCTTCTGGAGTTTTCTCTTCTAGGGCTTCATGAGGACACCTTTTCTGAATATAGACTGCAGTGCTAGCAACTTCGGCCCAAAAAGACAAAGGTAGATTCTGATCATACATCATGGCTTTGGTTGCTTCACAAATCGTCATGTTCTTTCTTTCTGCAACCCCATTGTACTGGGGGTTATAAGGCACAGTCAATTCCCTCTTAATCTTTGAAGCCCGACAAAGATCATCGTACTTGTGGGAGTCAAATTCTTTTCCATTGTCTGTTCTGAAAACACGGATGTGTCTACCTGTCTGATTCTCAACAAGATTCTTAAAATCCTGAAATTAATTGAAAGATTCATCTTTAGTTTTCAAAAAATAAATCCAAGTTTTACGAGAACAATCATCAATAAAAATGATATAATAAAGACAACCATTCATTGATGAAGCAATCATAGGTCCACAAAGGTCAGAGTGAATAAGATCTAAAATGCCATTAGTTTTTCTATTACTGTGAGGGTAATCTTTCTTTGTATTCTTACCGAGAGCACAACCTCTACAAACACTATCATGCTCAAATGAAAAAATTGGCATACCTGTTACCATCTTTTGCAAACCTAGGAGTGCGTTGTAGTTGAGATGTCCAAGCCTTCTGTGCCATAGCTCGCAGGGGTTTATCATCTCATGAACTAATGCTTGAACACCTTGATCAATGATTTTGTAAAGTCCACTCTCTTGAGTTCCGATTGTCATGGCTGAGCTCAAACTCCCATTTGAGGGCCACATGAGAGCCTTCCCTTTGGAGAAAGCTACTGAGTACCCTTTGCTTTCTAGCACTGCAACTGAGATGAGATTTTTTTTTAATCCAGGAACATAAAGAATTTCGTTGATATGAAATACATTACCCGTTTGAAGCTAAAAAGATGCTGATCCAAACCCTTTGATGTCATAGGTGCTATCATCACCCAATTCTACCTTCACATTGAACTTCTTATCTCGATAATTTACAAGATTTTGTTTGAAGCCTGCCATGTGTTTGGAGGCCCCGTTGTCCAGTAACCAAACATCTTCCGACTTGGTTACAATACCGGAGAGGGTTGAGACAAGATAACATTCTCGGCATTGTTCTTCCTCTTTAGCAGCTGCCCTAGTTCTTCTTCAGTTGGTTTCATGCTTCCTCAGTTGCAAATGAAGCATGAAACCTGCCTCTCTGCTTCTGCTGTGAAGGAGGGTTCCTACAGTCTTTTGCATAATGACCTAGCCTTTTACAGTTAAAGCATCTTATTTTAGATAAATGAGAGTGGAAGTGAGATTGCTTACCTTGGGGTTTCTTACCTTTTCCTTTGTGCTGAGGAAACTTCTTCCATCTCTTGGCTTTGACTGAAAGGGCATGGTCTCTTACTGTTGAGGACTCATTCCTGCTTTTGAGTCTACCCTCTTCTTCCAAGCAATCATGCCATAATCTCTCGAAGTTGGGTTGAACTTCTCTTCCGTTGACCGAAGAGAGAAATGTCTCCCATGAGTCAAGAAGACCGTCTATTGCTGTTTGAACAAGGTCATCATCATCCATTGTAATTCCAATTGCTGTAAGCTGATCTCTTGTTTGAGCAATTTTGGAAAAGAAGGCAGAGATAGTTTCATCCTTCCCTATCTTTAATGTACATAGTTGTTTCTTCAATATCCTCTTCTGAGTTGGAGCCTTCTTTTTATATAGATTTGCTAGTGCATCAAAGCATTCCTTAGCTGTCCTTAGATGGTCAATGAGGGGCATCATGCTGTCCTTAATTGAGTCAAAGATGATTCTCTTAGCTTTGGCCTGCCTCTTCTTATATGCTGCCCTGCCTATTTTTGAAGTGGGTTCATCTATCACCCTGGTAACCATCTCATCCAAGTCACCCTCTTCTAGTATATTAAACACCCTAGCCTTCCAAGCATTGAAGTTGGAGGCCCCTTCAAGCCTATCTTCTGCTTTGACTTAAGATGAAGCCATGCTGATTTCAAGATCTGATTATGTGATAGCCTTACCGCTGATCTACAAAACAAACCCTAAAACGTGGATCTACGTAGGCTCAAAGCTATGCCACTTATTGAGCTCTTTTCACGCCCTAAGCTCTGATACCATGTTAGACTTTTAGGGAAAAGAGAAAACAGTAATAACTTTTAAATTTGATCACTACTGTACATATAGATCAACACTTAAAACAAAATTCTGAAGTAGATGAAATACTTAAAATACAAATTTGAACATGCTAAGGAGAACAAACTTTAACTAGGACTGATCATGAATAGAAAAGAAACATTAACAAGCAGATGTAAATATTAGCACAATAAAATCTGAACTTACCTTAGCAAAAACAAATGATAAAGGTACTTGAAGTATGGCTGTCCTCTTTCTTTATGCTCAAAAAAGATATGAAGGTCATGGATCAAACCCTCAAGGGTTTGATCTCATCATGATCTTTAAGTGAATTTATTTCCAAGAAGAACTCAAGGATAATCAACAAGAGTAGGGCTGATATAGAAACCCCAAAGACAACAAGAAGGCTCAACCAAAAACTGTCCAAGATAAACTGTAGTGCTACAACAACAAAACCCTCAAGGAAAAATCTGATAAATAGAAGTAGAAGGCAACGGCAGTAGGGACAACAAGAGATAACACAAACAATCACAGGAGGAGGAGCCAAGGGCTTCCTAGGAGGCAACGACAACCTTAAAACACTCAACGACCGCAAGAAGAGGGGCCAAAGGAAGGCCGCGACACCCACAACAACAAGAGGAAGGTCCGCCCTACTTAACACAGCAAGGGAGAAGGTCCGCGACACTCAATCCCAACAAGAGAAGACATAAACACCAGAGTAGAAGCTCCCAGCCAGCAAGGAGAAGAAAACTGTGGAGGTCGTACCTCTAAAACAGTAAAAGAGAGTCCACCAAGGAGCCCGTACCCAAAGACAAGAACCAATTTGAAGTACTTGCAGAAAATCAGACCATGAAAGGAGTGTAAGTGTATGTAAGAATGAGAGAGGGGTAGGTTCTTATTTATGGTTTAGGAAGGGTTAGGATTAGGTTTAATTAAAAACCTAAAAATAAAATAAATAATAATTAATATTTTTAATTAATAAAAATATTAATTATAAAGTCAAATAAGTCAAGTGACTTATAAAAGACCAGTACAACATCAAGCAAGATGGAGAAAGAGATTCAAGCAAGAGGAGGCTACTAGACAAAGTCAAGGGGGGTCTTCTTCAATGGAAAATTGTCCACATATGTCTCATGATAACTTATAAGCTTTTATCATCCCTACATAAGAGGAGAAACCAATGACGTGGTCATGTCCATCTTCTAGCTGCTCCTAGGTCTCATGGACCATCCCGTGAGAGAAGAACACGATCACACATCATCTCATCTTGGTACGCAACCAAGAACCACCTAGTCCCAGACCAGGATACCCCAGAACACATCTGGGGGGGCCCTAGAACACATCTAGGGTCTTTCATCCACCAAGGTACAAGACCAAGGATTAACCCAAGCGTTTAAGCAAGGATTCCCTGGAACACATCCAGGGGCCCTAGAACACATCTAGGGACTTTGTAACATGAAGATTGTTATTCACTTGAGAAATGAATATTTCTGAATATGATATTTTATTGATAATGATAAAAATGAAGATGATTACACTACCCTCGTGACAGTTGCTATATAACATTGACTGGCCACGAGGTGAGGAGGTACATGCCTCTTGATGAAGAGGTACGTGCCTCTTGATTTAATTAAATGATTTTATTTATTATTACAATTATTATATTTATTATTATCATTTTTATTATGTTTGTAACATTGCCACGCTCTTAAGATTTTGCTTTGTCCTCAAAGCAAGGGTAGTGATGGGTATTGTCGGAGGAATTGTTCAGACTCCCATGATGAATATTCTTCTGGAAGGTTTTTCCATTTGATAAGATATTCCTTAATGGTTCTGGAATGCAACACTTTTTCCTCAGTGGCAAGAATACCTTCTGATTCTAAAATAATTTTTCCTTTTATTTATTATTACAATTATTATCATTTTTATTATATTTGTAACAAACTTAGATCATCAACCACCAAGGAACACATCCAAGGATCAATCCAAGCACCGAGCAAGGATTCCCTGGAACACATCCAGGGGCCCTAGAACACATCTAGGGACTTACTGCTTGGTCCTTGACCAAGAACCCTAGAAATACACCGGGGTCCTCACTAGGGTCTTTTTCCATGGCTCTAACTTCTTGGTCCCAAACCAAGAACCCCAGGAGTGTACTGGGGGCCCTAGATCTCGGCTAGGGTCTTATGCCATCCTCTCGGAGAATGGCTCTTGTAGTTGCACTAATTTCAACAGGCAGGGCGCCATCTCTCAAGAGGTGGGGAGCCCTCCTCAAGAATGTGCCATGTATGCACAAGAGGGGTGCACCTCTCTAAGAGGAAATCTCCAATCAACTAGTGGGATGCCATATAACTCGAGTTAACTCCCTATTAAGCCTCCCTTGAGTGCCACATACTCACAGTGATGCTTAGTTGACTCAAAACATATCCCCGACATGTTTCCAAAAAAATAGCAATGCTGATTTTTCTGTTTTTTTATGTCTTTTATTGACTTTTGTGAGCAAAATTAATTTTTAAGTGATTAAAATCACTAATTTTACTTACAAAAGTGGGTATTCTGGGTCAAAAAATGAATACCCCCAAGGCATATAAAGCCCCTCCTAGTACCACTTTTTTAATACATGACTGAATTACAATTAAAATATCCTGTTTTACGAGAATTTTTTTATTGACTCTAAACTTTAAAAAACCTATGGGGGACTTAGCGCAATTTCCATGACTCAAAATTGATGACCTAGCATGGTAATATAAACATTTAGACACTAGACTTGGATTACCAAGCTAAGGCCTAACCATGAATACACACTCCAGCTTTGGAGGTAGTGAGTGAAAAAACTTAGAAATTATAACTTGCCTAAAAAGAATTTCAGGCAAGAAATAATTAACAAGTGAAGAAAGAACACTCTAGAGTATATGCTCATGATCAAGTCTTAGGAGACCAAGCCTTTTACAAAATCATTATGCTAATCTCATCTTATTACAATCTCCCCTTAGGGGATGGAAATGTGAAAAAGTGGTCATATTTGACCGGCTGGACCTCTAAACTCTGATTTTGAACATGTGAATGTTCAATCTTTCGCAGCTCAACTACAAGTCCATCCTAGTGCAACTTGGTGGATAACACTCCCTTCTGAATCCTGTCTTGTATGAAGTGATATCTGATCTCTATGTGGTTGGACCTATCGTGAAACATTGGATCCTTAGAGAGTTTGGTGCAACTTTGATTATCACAGTAAATGACTGTGGGGTCAAACTCTCGATCAAACAATCTTGCAAGCAACTTGTGAAGCTATATGGCCTCACAACTAGTAGTTTTGGCTGCCATGTATTCTGCCTCTACTGAGCTAAGTGCCCTGAAAGTCCGCTTCCTGTTGAACCAGGATATCATTGTTGATCCCAACTAAAGCAACACCTTGAGGTGCTCTTCTTGTCCACTGCACTGCCTACCCAATCTGAGTCTAAATACCCTTGGAACTTCACTTCACCATCTCCAATATATCTCAGAACATACTACATTGTGCCCCTCAAATATCTGAGCACATGTTTTGTTGCTACCCAATGCTCCTGCCTTGGCTCCACCATGAACTCACTCAAGGTGTTCATTGCAAAACATATATCTGGTATGGTGTTGACCAAATACATCAATTAACCTATTAATTGTCTGTACAATGTGGGATCCACCAACTCTGAATCTAAAGCTGTCACCTTCTTCCTATTAGTGATCATGGGTGTGGCTTTGGCCATTTCCGTAATGTTTTGTACATCAATTCAACTAGAGTGGGGATTCAACATTGGATCAATAAGTGATCAAAGTACTCAAAGGTACACAAATTTACAATGTACCTTTGAATGTGGCATCTTGTATGGTAGAGGGGAGGAGGATTTTCGATTATTAGGTTGCATAAATACAAAGTGGGCAGGTTTAGCCAGTGATGGGAAGTCCACTGCAGGATATGTTTTCGCTCTTGGTACATGTGTTGTCTCTTGTTTGAGTAAAAAGCAACATGCAATAGCACTTTCACCTTTCGAAGTGGGGTATAGGGTAGAAGTTGATTACAACTTGTGAAGCGGCATGGTTGAGGACCATACTTGTTGGTTCTCAAGTTAAACAAGTTGAAGCTACTGTACTTTATTGGGACAAACAAAGTGTTTTGATGTTGGCAAAAATCTCGTGTTTCATGAGTGGGAAAAGCACATGGAGGTGTGTTAGACCTATATTTGGTAGCTAGTAGAGAATATCGACATAGATTAGCAATATTGTGCAACTTAGGGGCATATTGTAGACATGTTCTCTAAGTTTCTTGGTCCATATAAGCTAAGAAAATTTTATTAATGTCATGACTCCTATGAATGACCATAATAGTAGGTCAATGGGACTCAAAAGTACAACTAGTGCAAATACATAGTGGGACTACAAAGAGCAACTCTTTTCACTAAACTACAAAGATATTAAAAGAGCTAGCCAATAGTTATAAAAAAGTAATGCAGATACAAAACCCATGTCAAAAATGAAATACAGACGTTAAGGTGCATTGCAGCTAGAAGCAAGAGTAGAATGAGGGGGGGAGGAAGAAGAAGAATCTTCATTGAATTCATCAATTAGTAAGAAGGGGTCGATACAGTCTCTGATAATCTCTTCCAAAGATAAACTTGGATTGAGGGGTCGAGATGTGTGATCCTAGGTGGAGGTTGAACGTTTTCCACAAGTCTCCCAACACTCTAGGCAGTTGCAAAGAATTTGGTGATTGAGCTTTGAGTACTTGGGGTGAGCAATTGAACTATGTTGTGAATGAAGCCTCCTCAAGGTCATGGTGGGGACTAGTTTGTTGGCTATGCATCTAGAAGAAGTGTGGGGGTCATTGATGTTGCAAGGGACTCCGCATGTTGCTTACAGTCATCTTCCCTTGAGATTGAGGGAAAGAAGGAAGTGATCAACTTGTTAAATTTACATGCAGCAGCGAGAGCCATTCTCCTGGAGGATGGCTAAGACCCTAGACAAGATCTAGGGCCCCCAGTGCACTCCTGGGGTATGTGGTCTGGGACCAAATTGATAAAGACCCTAGACAAATGTCT
>SNQJ01S0090045.1:24797-37102 GCA_010110895.2 Picea sitchensis | reverse complement strand
TGGCTTAGATGGAGGAGTTGAGGATTAGGTGACAACACCTTAACTCTCACTTGCCCCCAAGGACACACCGAGTGGATTGAAGATTTCTTCCATGTCTCCCAGGTGTGTATAAGGCGGCAACAGGGTCCACCACAGTCTCAGGAGCCTCCTGCTCTTCATCCGACGCTGAATCATAACCTGAAGGTTGTCCTTGCAACATGTACAATCTATCCACCTAATCACCAATCAACTGTGGTTCAACTGGGTCCGCTCCCTCCCTGTAGATAAATACATGTCCCCTCTTGAACAATGTACAATATCCAACATCCTCCAAGGCTGAGACTGAGAGCAAGTTAACCCTCAACCCTGGAACAAAGAGAACTCCATCAAGCTCCAGGAATCCTCCATACTCGAGTCAGAATCTAACCCTTCCAACTCCACGTACAACTTGCGCCATACATCCTTCACTCTCCACCAGCCGGTCAGGACCTGTCTCTGTGATAATAAGGAATACTCGCCAGATTCCCGTCATGTGACAAGTGGCTCCACTGTCAACAATCCATCTGATATCAGCCCCGAATCCTCCACTACCGACACTGGATACTAGAGTAACTAAAGAAAAGTCCGTATCAAACTTGGATGAAAAGTCCTCCATGGCTGCTGTAGCAGCTGTATCAGGCCCCTCCTGTTCCTTCTTCTTCTTCCTCTTAGGACACTAAGAAGCAAGGTGCCCCAACTGGTTACAATAGTAACACCTGACTTTACTCAAGTCCCTCCTGGAATTTCCTTTCTTCTTCCCCTTGCCCTTTGCAACAAGAGAAACATCTTCATCAACTCCATCTGTCTTCTGTCCACTGCTCTGAGATCCTTCCCGAATCGCCTCCTGAGTGAAATCGGTCCACAATCTGCTCTAATCTGGAAGAAGCTCACGACCCACCACACACTTCACGAAGACTTCCCATTCCTGTGGTGAAGCCTTTTAAGGCTATCCTCACCAACTCTGAATTTGATATGACCTCCCCAACTGCAGCCAACTCATCTTTCACTTGAGCTACCCGAGTAATATAAGAAGACACACTCTCCCCCTTACCCATCTTGGTATTATGCAATTTATCTTTCAAGGCCATCTTCCGGTTTTCATTTTTCGCCTCGTACAAGTTTTTCAGTGCATCCCACATCTCTTTGGCTGTCTTCTTCTCAGCCAAGTGAGGAATAAGGTCGTCCTTCATCCCATCCAAAATAAGCCTCTGAGCTTTGGCCTCCTTTACCTCATGCAAATCCAAAGCTATAGGGTTTGCTGATGGAACAACAACTATGGTGCTGACAAAGCTCCAAATCTTGTTCTCCTTGAGAATAGCCGACATCCTGACTTTCCATTGCAAATAGTTGGAAATCCCATCCAACTGGTCCTCGTACCTGATGCAAATARCCATCTCCCTGTCAACTGTTCAATGGAAAACAAACAATCAAGTTTCCCCCTTCAAACCTTGCCCAAAAATCTCACTAYTCACTGTCACTCGGAGCCCAAACTCTGATACCATGTAGAAATTTAATGACAAAATCAGCATGCACTAAATTCTGTCATACACTTAGCAACATAGAGATAACTGTCATCTATGAACTCTGAAATGTATAAACCCACATTCAGAAATTATTATGAGCAGAAATATACATTGCCAAACACTATTGTAGTGGAATAAACACAATGAACAACAATCACACATCCATGCAATACTCATAAATTTAGGCAACCAGCCAGGGAAAACCCCAATGTGGGGAAACCCAAAGAGAGATTTTATTAGCTTTAGGAAAGATATATCAGCAGCAAGATTACAATTTTCAGCAAGAGAAATCCACTTACACCATTCAACAGTCCCACTCCTTTCTGCCTAGAAATCTGTGCTAAATCCGTACTTCTGTACGACCTTCCTTTGCTGGACAGCACCTTGAAAAATGTGCCAAACAACAGCTGTACGGACAGAACTGTATGACCCCTTCTGCAGCAAGAAACACTCCAAACAACCTCGATTTTTGTGCCCACAATCTGCCTCGAAAAACATGCCCTCTTGCTGTACGGATCCGTATAGTATGGCCTCCCTAACAACAATAGATTTCAACGACTTCTAAACATAAAATTTCCTTGGGAAATGTGCCCAATCTCACTTGGGAAATGTGCCCTCCTTGCTGCCCTCTTTTCTCTCTCAAGCTCTCTCGGAAATCTCTCAATCTCCTCTTCTCATTTTTGTGTCTTGCACACTACCCAATGCATTCTCTTATAATTCGAAAATGATCTTTCACCTTCCAAGTGTCTTTTCACCTTTCCATCCCTAAATCCATAGGCCAAGATCTAATCTTGCCTTTACATGATCAAGGGACATGATTCATTCCCTCCAAAATAAATCACTTCAAATATTAAAGTACAATTTCACTTTATAACATAAGTGCACTTTATGAAATAAAGTCACTTTAATATTAGAAGGTACACTTTATTAAAAAGTCACTGTAATAAAAGAACCACTTTATCACAAGTTTATAAAAACCCATTACAAAGTCAAGTGACTAGTAGTGCAAATATAAGGTTACTTCCGTATACAAGACAAACATGCGGAGTACCTCCCGAGCTATAAAAGCTAACAGGTCTACGCAACAACTCTAGACAACCAACCCTGTCACTGTTAGTGGTCTCTCCATTTGGACTGGTGCTTTTCCAGTCTTAGGGTGGTGTCTATAAATCGATTGTATGCTGATATCTAGAAGACAAATCTGCGTAACACTCCAATTAAATGAGCATGCTAAAACTTGCCCTTGAGACGCTTGAAAGCACTCAAGAACAAGAGTAAATTCTTAGTTAAATTTATGGGAATTGAGATCAGATCCCTTAAACCATTTACAACAGTTACGAAACAATTGTAGTGAAATGAATGTGTGCCTTAGGTGAATAGGAAATCAAAGTAAGGGCACATAAAACAAACCAAACCACTGCAATACAATTGAACAAGTAATTGACCAGGAGATTCAAAGAGCTGATAACACAGCATAGTCAAACCCTCTTAAAATATGAATCAAGAGACTGAATCAAACCATAATGATCAAAATATTACAGGTTGCATATGTTTCGTAACGAGCAATGGTGGAAGCAATGTTGCATATGTTAGACTTGAAAATAACTCTAGGGATGATGTCATATGCCTAGATACTCCACTGTCCACATACCAAGCGTTCCTTGGAATCGTACCGATAGAAAGGAAAGATACCATTGAGAAATCCTTTTCGAACTTGGAGGCAAACTCGCTCATCTGAGTTTCAACTAAGGCTGCTACCTGATTTTGCTGCTACTTCCCTTTACTCTTCTTCTTCTCCGGATACTGTGATGCATAATGGCCGTGCTTATGACATATGAAGCACTTGATTTTACTCAAGTCCTTCTTCCCTGGCTGTGAGGTTGATTCCTCACTCTTTCCCTTACCCTTGCTGGGTCCTTTACCTTTGCCTTTCTTGGTTTGACCAATTAGGGCTAGGTTGTCATCACCACCCTTCTTGTCGGCCTTTGACTCCATCCAAGTCTCCTCTTGGATACAATCATCCCAAAGCCTCCCAAATTTTGGAAGGTTTTCATGAGCAAAAATACCCTTGACAAATGGTTCCCATGAAGCTGGAAATCCATTCAGTGCCATGTTCACTAGCTCTGCATCTGCAATCTTCTCCCCAACTGCTGCAAGTTGATCATGGATCCGCATGACCTTCATGAGGTAAATGGTAACGGTGTCTAATCTGGTCATCTCTATGGATCAGAGTTTGTTCCGCAATATCATCTTCCTGTTAATGTTCTCACTTTGGTAGAGGCTAACCAGGGCATTGAACATCTCCTTCATTATTTTCTTCTCGGATATGTGAGGAATCAAATGATCCTTCATGGCATCCAAGATCACCCGCTTGGCCTTCACTTCCTTCTTCTTATGTGCTGCCAACTGCTGCGGATTTGTAGGTGGAGTAACTACCTTCTCGATAATATCCCAGAGATTGTTTTCTTCCAATAGCAATATTACCCCGGCTTTCTAGGACAAGTAATTGGTGGCACCATCTAATCTGTCCTCAAATCTGAGGCTTGCTGATGCCATCTTTGAGATCTATTGCACAAACTCCCAAATCTGAAAAATAAAACAAAAAATCTTCCTTGCAAGAGTGCCTAGTCCTTCAAGCAACAATAATGAAACCCTCTAACTGCTGGTCCTTGTTTCCACAATCGATCTACTGCTGTAAACCCTCGAGGATCTCAATCAGAAACCAGCTCTGATACCATATGAAATTTTCCAAAAGCCCTAGATGACTGCTGTCCTATGTTTCTGTTAATTAAATAAATCAGATCTGAACTTATTTAATCACAGAAATGGATATTTCTGTACATGCAACAATCACATAGATAGCTAGAAAATGAACAGCGGAAGCAATATGTGAATAACACACATGCACAGTGATTTTCCCCTTCAATTCATCTTATCATTCCAATGATCAAAGCTTACAAGGTACCTCCACAGTCTGCTGTTACTTAGCAGCTGTATGGTAAACAAAACACTACAGAACATAGAAGTATAACCTGCTGAAATAGAAGTATGGCTCTGCTGAAGAAAGAAGGCAACAGCTACTGCTGTACGACTGTATGACGCTTATGCTGTACGGATTCCCTCTTGCTGTTTGCTACAGCGGATCTGCACTTTCTCCTCTCAGATGCACTCTCCTTCTCTTGGTCTCTGCCTCTCTCAAGTGTTCCCATGTGTGTTCCAACTTCTCCCATCTTGTCCTATTTATGCTTTGAGAGAGATAACTATTCTCCTCAATCCTAGCAACTAATTTCCCAAATCTTAGCAACTAATCTCCTTAGTCCTAGCAACTAATTTCCCAAATCTTAGCAACTAATCTCCTTAGTCCTAGCAACCACCTTATCTCAATAATGAAGTGTATGGCTAAAATTAGAACAAATCTAAATCTCTAATATTCTAGAATATTTCATTTAGATTTTTAAGACTAGGAGAACATGGGAAATTTGACTTTCACTTTTATTTATTTAAGTGAAATTACAAGATGGTAGTATTTCCCACTTTTTCTAAGTGGTCATTAAGAAGTCGTCTTGAACTACTTCTCACACGTTCACACCTAACCCGTGCAAGAAGCTCCTGCTCGAGCTACATTTCTCAAAATCATATATGTGAAATGGCTATTTTATATCGAATGATTATAATTTAGAAGAGATGGAAGGGTAATCTTGACCTTCTTGGCTGCCATGATTATGTTTTATATTCTTGATAATGCTGCTTACTAAATAATGCTGTCCTTGCATCATGGTGCAGTCTAAGAGATTGATGTTTCACCCACAGAAAGCTTCTTGTTCTGATCTTTCATAATTAAAACACCGTTTTTGATATTACTGTGGAAGAAACTGTACCTCATCTGAATTAGATTCCTCTAGTCTGTTAATTATATTTAGTTATGTTGTGCAGGATGCAACGCAACAAAGGTCAATTTACATCTACAAAGTCAAATCCCGAGGATTTGGGATCGTCTGCAGCAAAGTGGGATCCCTCTCAAGGTTGGCCCCCAGACAGTAATGGTACCCAACAAGAAGTTGTGTAAGTTCTCATTGTGATTATGGCACAAAAGTTTTCTTATTATGTCCAAAAAAGGGTCTTTGTTTTATTTCTACCTTGATAGATGGATGACGAAAGGCCAATCACAATTTTATTTCCTTATCCACGTTGTGTTATAGTTGTTCATAGTTGTTCATCATAACTTGTGAAGAGAGGACCATGATCTTACGGTCTAATTGATGAAGCATTTCACATTTTAGCTTATTGCTTTCTCCTTTGGTTAGAGATAAATGTCTACTTATGGAAGCGCATTTTACATTTTAGTTTATTGCTTTCTCTCTTTGGTTACACACAAATGGCACATAGAATGTTTTTGGTTGTGCTGTAATCTAGTTAAAGAGGATATTATTATAAGTCATAGGTCATCATGGTGGCCCAAAGGAAACTGACAGATCAGGAAATTAATATGTTGTTCAGTAGGAAGTATATATTCATACAGCTATGACTTAGAATTGAGACAGTTAGACCCAAAACCAGGAACCAGAATTGCTTAATCCCTCACACAATGACAATGGAAAGAGAAGATATAGAAGTTTGTCAATCGTTTGTCGAATTATTTTCCTTTTATAGCTGACCACCAGATAAAGGCTGCCATGCTAAGGGAAAAGGTTCTAAAACTAGCATTCAAGATTGGTTGAAGGTCAAACTCAAGATCAATACAAAGGGGGATTGTCTTCAAATTTATAGGATAAGCTTTTTCTGGTCTGTTTTCTGAGAAAGATGGAGCAATCTCTGTGAAAATAATTCAAGTAAAAACACCTTTTCTAACTGATTGTATTGATTGTTCGTTTTCTTAGTTTTCAGTCGTGTTCCTGACACTCCCATGGTCCATGGACAACTGATTGTTATTGTATTTTCTAGTCCAAGTGACCTTTTATGTGGTCATTTGTGGACATTAATAAAATTATTCATGTCATTATCTAACTAGACAATGTTTCATTGAGAGAAACGTAGAAAATTCAAAAAACCTTAGAAAACAATTGTTTATTGCCCTTGGCCCCCCTCTAATAGGATCTCAATCTACAGTCAGGGCTCTGCTGAATTTGGCATCCAGAAGGTTGATTGGGCCGTTGCTAGGTTTAATGGAATGTGTTTTGTCACCTTTATTCGGACACATCGCCCTACATGTTTAACAAATTTATTGGGTTTGGTTTAGGTCTACTGTCTGAGTGGCGACAGGCCAGATTACCGGTCATTTTGGTCATAAGAGTTGCCCATTTGGTGATTCTATGTTTTCCCTCTGCATTTGTTTCTGTTGTGTGTTAGTAATACATTGCAACAAATTGGTATTGGAAGTTGTTCCCCAATGAGTTTGGCCTCTCTCTTGACTATTTCTTGCCAATAATTCCATTTTATGCCATTGGGAGGTCTCATAAGAGACCTCTGAAATGTTTGGCTTTCTATGGAGCAGATCAACCTATTCTTGCTTTAGTTTTTCTGGTTATTGTACTATTCACTTGGCTAGTACACAGTTTGGATTTGTTCCTTTTTACTCCCCTCTTCCCTAGGTAGTTTAATTTTTGGGGTCTTCTTTCATGGGCATTGGGAAATCCTTTAGAATTACAATACCAATAGGGAGTTGTATTTTGTATTGTTGAAGCACCTGCATGCAATTCACAAGATTGTGTCACAGGCTGGTTACTCATTTGAGCCTCGTTAATTCCTTTCTGTCTTGTTTTGTTATCTTAGTAGACTCCTAATTGTTTTGAAGACTTTGCACTTGCACCTCTATTTCCATTTTTTTCTTTCTTCCCTGAGCTGGTGGATTAGTGCTCCTAGGTCTTTTTGATGACTCTATTATTGCCTTCTCAATCTCTGGCCTTTCCTTTGTTGGTGCATCACACCTTCTTGGATTTGGTCCAATTTTCCAGAGTAACACTATCGTTTCTCTCTTTTATAGCCCTACTCGTTCAAGCCTCAATAGTAAATACTTTTTTATCCTCTGTTATGTTGGCTCGAAAAGACTTTTGAAACATTTGATATTGCTTATGTGATGTATGTGTTTCCAGATTGGGAAGCATGATAGATCAATCCATTTGATTTGTCCAAGTGCCCTTGAACTTTTTGTAGCTGTGCTCATAATTTGTCTGCTTCCCTCCAGGTGTTATACTGTCAGGTGGGGTGCGTGTCATAGTTGCCAGATCATGAAGCATACAGCATCTGAATGGTAGTCTAATGTCTAATATTGGTCACTTAATAGTCCTCTAGTTGCAACCTACCTTCAAAATTCAAAAATCTAGTCTCCTTCATTGAATTCTAACACTTCTTCCTTCAGCATTGCCATTTCTGGTGCCATGTTCTACTACTGGTGTTGTTGAATCAAGGCTGTGGCATTGTGGAGCTTGAGGCTCCTTTCCATTTTCTTCTTGCGATGTTATTTCTTCTTTTTCTTTACTTGTCTTATGTCCTATACGTTTTCATCTATATCTTCAAAAAACTATGCAGGAAAAACTACTTATTCCATCACTAGCCCTTTTTCTTTTAATGGTTGTTCGGGCAAACTGCCTTCCAAAATGTATTGAATTCTACCTCGTCCATTGCTTACCAGACCTTACTTCCATGTTCATATCAATTTCATGCTAGCTATTATTGTTGATGTAAGGTTGCATTGTTTTGACTGATTATTCTCTAGCGTGTATTTATTGCTTAATTTTTTTTGAGCCCAGAACTTGGTGCACAAACATAAGTGCATTGATACTTGGGTAGCAAACGTTGTATTCAGAATAATTAATAATGTCCTTGATTAACAAAGAAAGAGGTTTCATTAAGAACATGTAATAAATATTATATTTAGAATAACTGAAGGCTTTGATATAAAAGAAAGAGGTATCATTAAGTTGAGAAGGCGCTGCTCTTGTGGATAGTGTTGCCGCCTAATCCGTGTTAGATTTTCTTAAATTTTCAGAGCAATATATTTACTAGAGTATTTAGATCTTCTTTTACATTCAACAACCATATACTGAAAATATAAGCAGGATAAACAAGCACAAGAAGACAAAGATTTATCCTGGGAAAACCCCAAACCCGGGGAAAAACCCCAAACCCGGGGAAAAACCCAACCAACTTTTCTTAGAGAGAATCTTTCTGATAATACAATACAACCATGAACAAGCTCTATTCACAAGAGCAAAACTGATAATGAAGAAACCTTGATACAAGAACTTATCTCTTCTCCTTGTCAAACCCTAGCGAGGGTAGCTGAGCCACCACACAATACTAGCGCAACTCTTCTAGAGATAGCAATTGCTGCAGTAGCTGTGTCTTCTTCTTGCCTCAGACTTGCACCTTCTTCTTGAGTGAGATAGTTGTGTGAGTGAGTGTGTTCAAATGAGCAAGGCGTCACCTTTATTTATACTAGTTCAGTCACTTAGCTGGGGCCAACTTGTCTTCTTGGAAATTCTATTTCCACTTTATTGTTTTCCTGTGGGTCAACTTCTCTTCCTGAAAATTCTATTTCCACTTTATTCTTTTCATGTGGGCCGACTTCTCTTTCTGGAAATTCTATTTCCACTTTATTCTTTTCCTGTGGGACGACTTCTCTTCCGGGGTGTTCTTCAACTGTTCAATGGTCTTCCTTTAACTTCTTGGAATCTTCTTCTTCTCTAAGAAAAGTTGCCTAGGAGGGAATACCTCCTGCTGCTACCAAAACATCAACACTTTCTCTTAGCTAGGGATGTATTCTTCCATGATGTTCTCTTCTAGTAGTCCCAATCACACCCATCCATTTCACATGGCATGGGCAAGACTACCACCATAGTCACAAGACTACGCTACAAGTATCTATGCTGTTTCTCCTCTCCTAGTAGTCCCGATCACACCCATCCACTTCACATAGTATGGGAAAGACTACACCATAGTCATAAGACTACGCTATGATGTTTCTCCTCTCCTAGTAGTTCCAATCACACCCATCCACTTCACATAGTATGGGAAAGACTACACCATAGTCATAAGACTACGCTATGATGTTTCTCCTCTCCTAGTAGTTCCAATCACACCCATCCACTTCACATGGTATGGGCAAGACTACCACTATATCCCCATTCACACCTAGCCACTTCACATGGCTTAGGCAAGGCTACGCCATGGTCCCAATCACACCTAGCCACTTCACATGGCGTAGTCAAGACTTGTACCAGGCTACTCATTACTCCCTCAGTCACTTCACATGACTGATCTGGGAAACCCTTGGCCAAAGGGAGAGTATCTTCCTGCTGTAGGAGGAACATCACAACTCCCTCTCAACGAGGATGGACATTCTGCATCATGCCAAGCTTGTCTCTGAAGTACTCATACTTCACTCTAGATTGAGGCTTGGTGAGAATGTCCGCTATCTGCTCATCTTTCGATATGTACCGGAGCTCCATCACTCCTTTCTGCACCATGTTTCGGACGAAATGGTATTTGATCTCTATATGCTTTGACTTGTCATGAAAGACTAGATTCTCTGAATGCTTTACACAACTTTGATTATCACAATATATCAAAGTTGGCTCCAACTCTAGAACAAATAACCCTGCAAGCAACTTCCAAAGCCACACTGCTTCACGACTTGCAACACTAGCTGCTATATATTCTTTCACTGCTATACTGAGTGCCACTGACGTCTGTTTTCTGCTCAACCATGAGATCATACCTGATCCCAAATTGAAGCAACATCCTGATGTGCTTTTCTTGTCCATTGCACTCCCCGCCATGTCAGAGTCTGTATAACCTTGTAGCTTTACTTTACCGTCCGAGACATATATGATTCCATATCCAATCGTACCATGTAGGTACCTCAACTCATTCTTTGCTGCTACCAAATGTACATGTCTAGGTTCAACCATGTACTGACTCAATGTGTTCACTGCAAAGCATATATCCGGCTTGGTGTTAACTAGGTACATCAAGGATCCGATCAATTGTCTATACATCGTGGGATCAACCAAATCTGAAGAAGAATCACTCAAGAGCTTCAGATTGATAACCATAGGTGTGGCCATGGACTTACAGTCCATCATCCCGCATCTCTGCAGGATGTCAACTGTATACTTTCGTTGGCTAAGGAAAATTTCATCTAGTCTCTGCCACACCTCTATTCCCAAGAAATAGTGCATCAAACCCAGATCCTTCATTTCGAACTTTGAAGTGAGTTCCCTCTTGCACTCATCTATGAACTTCTCATCCCCTGTAAGAAACAATGCATTCACATATAGTACCAATATCAATGGGAAACCATCTTCAACCTTGTAGTAAAGGTTGGGATCTGCATCACTTTTGGTAAACCTCAAGCTCATCAAATAATTGTCTATTTTGGCATTCCATGCCTTGGTTGCTTGCGTAAGCATGTACAAAGATTTCTTCAATTTACAAACACGAGACCCCTTCCCATAAATCACAAAACCTTGTGGCTGCTCTATGTACACTTATTCTTCAATTACACCATTCAAGAAAGAAGTCTTGACATCCATCTGGTGTAATTTCCATCCCATAACAGAAGCAATAGAAATAATAGATCTAATGGAAGTGTACCTTGCTACTGGAGCAAATGTCTCGTCATAATCTTCTCCCTCTTTCTGGGAGAATCCTCTAGCCACAAATCTAGCTTTGTACTTGTCTATGCTGCTATCTGCAACATGCTTGATCTTGTAGATCCACTTGGAAATCACTACTAACTTCCCTTCTGGTTTCAGAACCACTTCCCACACATCATTCTTCATGATGGATTGATACTCTTCCATCATAGCATCCTTCCACACTTGCTTCTTTGCAACTTCCTCATAAGTGGAAGGTTCCAAATCAATGATATTACTCATCAACGCCATATAGATGAAAAATTGTGTGGTCTCCTGCTCTCTTTGGAACTTGACCTCCTCTGATTCTGTACAATCTTTGGAGCCATCTGCTCCCTCTGCATCTCCTTACTTCCTCTGAAGTCTAATCTCCTATGAACTGTCTTGGGAGGCTGCTCCTCCTTACTGGATCTTGAGGGATGACTCCCTCTAAACTCTGGCTCCCTCTAAGCTGGTACTTGGTGTTGAATTTAAAGCAGCTGCAAGAGCCATTCTCCGAGAGGATGGCAAAGACCCTAGCCAAGATCTAGGGCCCCCAGTGCACTCCTGGGGTTCTTGGTCTGGGACCAAAGCAGTCAGTGCCATAGCAAAAGACCCTTGTTAGGGCCCCCACTATATGACTGGGGTTCTTGGTTTGGGACCAAGCAATAAAGACCCTGAGAGGGCCCCCAATATATGACTAGGGTTCTTGGTCTGGGACCAAGTAGTTAAAGTCCCTAGATATGTCTAGGGGCCCTGGAAATGTTCCAGGGTACCCATGCCTGGGGCATGGGTTGATCCTTGGTCCTGTACCTTGGAGGATAAGACCCCAGAAATGTTCTGGGGGCAACTTGGTCCTTGACCAGGGAGTTGTTGGTATATGTCCCTCCTTGAAGGTGGACATGACCGCATGAGGGATGTATCCTATATGCAATGATGATAAAATTAAAAAGGTCACTTTGAGAATGAATGGACAAGTATTGCCACCAAGTCACCCTTCCTAAACCCCCCCCCTTTACCCTTGCTTATGTTTTTGGGGTTTTGTTTTTGCTTTAGGGGTTAATGAGAAAATATAAATTAAATATTTTAATTATAACATGTTTAATTAATATTTATATTAATTAAACATGTTATTTTAATTAATATTTTT
>SNQJ01S0090045.1:0-23262 GCA_010110895.2 Picea sitchensis | reverse complement strand
CTTCTAAAGTAGGCAGATCTCCTTTTTGAAGCCGTGACTCCTTTGTAACAGTGGCTGAGGTTTCCTGTGGTGATTTGGCCCTCCTATAATCTTATGTTCAGCCTAGTTTTTGGCCCCAGAATTATTGCTTTCTACTTCTATTTTGAGAATGATTCAAGGGTTATATCATATCTACTTTCTGGTGTGGTTACCTGTGACTTAAGCTACCACCACCTCTTTTTTAGCATAGATATGAACCTTTATTTGTGTCTTGGTCTCTCTCTAAGTATAGATATGGTTCTACAGTGGGTCGTGGCTTCTCTAACACAAGGTTGACCCCTTATGTTGCCTCTCAAGCTCATAACTGTCTCTTCTCTGTGAGTCGTGGTCTCTCTAAGTCACCTGTAGCCTCTATTCTATGTGAGGGTTTGGGTTCTTGGTTTCTTTTTTGGTTGTGAGGCTTTGATCAAATAATTTATGTGTGACGCTTTAAGTGTTATCCTCTTCCTTGGTGGCTATCAAATCCATTCATCTCTTGGCAAGAGATCTAAACTACATGGTAGATCTATGAACCTGAAATTTTTTCTGAGCATAACTAAAATTGGCATTACATCTCTTATGCGTGGCATGCACTTCTTCAGTGATATGAGATAAGTATTCAAGGTAAGATCCACTATTTAGATCTATATGTTATTTTTTTAATTCTAAAAGTTATTATTGATTAGATCTGCTTTATGAAACCTAGCTTAGATCTATTTTCAGATCCACTATTTAGATCTGTTACTTTGGTTCTATATTATATCTATTACATATATCTGTTCTTGAGTTAATTTTCACCAAATCCAGTGATTAATAAGTTTGTATCAGAACTAGTTTTTGTTTTGATAATTTAATGTTTTTGCTAACTAAGAAATAGAACACTGGTTGAGTTTAATTCAGATCTGAGTTTTGTGTGTACTTGCAAATTGTTCATTCTTCCTAAATTCAGTATCTATGACTGTGTTCTAGTCGCCCTTCTAACTGAAATTTATAAAAATACATTTATGTCCCGCATTACTTCTCAATTTCTAACATGGGATAATAGGGAGATGTCCCCAATATAGATTGTATCATTGTGGATAGAGGAATTTCACTGATACACTATGTGTCGGAAAAGATAGAAGATGCCCCATGATACACAATTTATTGGTGCGCCAGAGTGATCCTCAAACAATTCTCAAAATGGTCAAGTCTAGAGGGTAAGAAGAGAATCTTGGGCTTTATCATTTGCTTTAAACAATTTAAAAGTTTTTCCAGTAGAAAACGTAATAGGGAGGCACAATCTATTATCTTTGAGTGATGGTGTTTTGAAGTGAAGAGAATAAATTAAGGAAGGTGTTGTGTTGGCACAACAACAGGTAAAGAGAGAGGAAAAGAGGGAAGGAAGGGGAGTAAGAGGGGAGGGAGAGAATGAGAGAAATTGCATCACAAAGAGGTTAGAGTATTTAAGATTAGGAATGGGAGCACACACATTTTATCTGCTTAACCATTTTTAAAATACATTATATTCCTCACTATAAGAGGCTCAAATCAATAGCAAATAAATAAATATGTGTTTCTTTGATAATTTTAAGACCTTTGTAGCCCACACTAACTCAAGAGGATATATTGGCTTTCATAATTTAAAAAATATATAAAATTAATATGATAAATTTTTGAAAAATACATTGCATTAGAACAATGGGTTCTCTACAATTTTAATTATTTTTTAAGGAAACTCCATTATTAAGGTACTCAACACCATATTCAAATTCATTGTAAAAGTATCTTGAATAATCCATCCAAGTTAAAATAATATTTTTGCTTGTTTGCATTGCCGCTAACACATCATGAAAGACTATCATTAGCTTGCACACAATCATTTGTCAATCTCTATGTGAATTTAGTGATAACTACCCTATAACACATCTTCACTATACTTCATCATTTTAAAAAATACTAAATAATTTTACAAACTATGTAAATTTAAATAATTTAACAAATATAATTAAAAAATAAAAAATAAAAAATAAAAATTGGAATAAAAGATATCTAAAAATGAGAGCTCCTTTATCTAAAATGTTGAGTTCCATTGATTCCAACATCATTCCTTTTACTGATAAGTTTGGGTCAAATTAGTAACAAAACACATTGATGAATATAGAAAATAAATGCAAAGCCGTGCCAAGGGTTGAGGAAAACAATGGGGAAAAGAGCCACAATTATGTTTTCTATTTATAGAAAAAAAATGCACAACTAGTTTTAACATATGTATGTTCTTTTAATATATAAAAGTTATGTGGATATAATGTGTCCATGGGACAATTAACTACATGTAGCTTCAATAAGTTCCAAATACATTTAAAAATGAACGTATTCATGGTGTCCACACATTCCTAAAATTACCAACAAGCATGTATTGCTATTGCAATGAATTTGGAAATGAACTTGGTGAGCACACCAAAAACTAGAAAAATAATAATTGTGCATAACTATGTGATATTAAAAATATGAAATGTGTATTACATTGATTATTTTATGGAGGTATGAAATTTTCACTACACAATGACATAAATTTATGTTTATAAATGTGCTACAAGCATAAGTTATTTGACATAGTTCGGGTTGGAGAGCCAAATATGATATATACTGTGGGATCCCATAAAGAATGGGTGATTTTCATTGGGTCCTATAATTATGGGATAAGAATAGAATAATACTTCCACCAAACTTATACCAGCTAGTTTATACTTGTATGCATTACTTGGGGTCAAATATACATGAAAATAATTGGGGCTATGAAGCCTTATGAATGCCAAAAGTCAAGTGGATCCTTGTAGTAGTGTTGCAACTTTCAATACCTACTATAACCACACACGTGATGAGTTACCATACCATACCATGAGGCATATGATGAATACTATAAGAATAGGGACATGTACCACTAGAAGAGGGTAACTAGGGGCTATGAATGATAAAACATTTGATCGACTATTCAAACACCAAGAGGTGGATCACTAGGAATTTGGAATGATATCATTTAGAAAACATGAGAGGGATAAAAATGGGATATGAATGATGGAATATTGGATAGATCATCTGAGTACTAGGAGGGGGATATCGAGGTTGTGAGCAATGTTGATGTTCGTAGTTTCATACATGTACTTGCACACAGTTATAAGTGTTTAGGCATGTGAAAGTCATCCAAACCCTTCTACCTTGATGGTTTACTTTATTTAAATGAATTATTAAATTAAAGTTATTTGATTAATTAGTTTAGTTTAATAAATGAAATTCTGAATTTATTAGCATTAGTGAATTACATCTTAGCCATTTATCTCAAGTGAGGTGAGATGTAATCTTAGTTGTCGATCACTTTGGAGATTAGGGTAACTCCATATCTCAAGATTATAAAAGAAATGATAGGGTAAAGGAGAAAAGTAGGTTGTTTTCACACACAGACACTACAAGGAAAATACCCTATAGAGAAGGTTTTTGCAGATGCCCCTATTAAAATAGCCCAAAAATTTGTTTATAGCGGAGGTGAGTGGGACGAGGTTTTTGATAATGTTTTTTTACGATGCGTTTATAAATATATAATGTACCGGTGTGTTTTATACAACTGATGCATCGATTCCTGCAAAACTAACACACCATAGTAGGGTTATTTAAAAAAAAATAGAATACTTCGGTGTGCTACAAAAATAATGACGCACCGGGGTGCACAATTTCTCTAAAACATTTCACACCATGGAAGTGTTATTTTTAAATATTTTATATACGACGGTACACTACCTAAACAATTACACTGGTGCATATAGTTTCTCCCCAACAATGGTGCACCATGGTAATGTGTTTGAAAAAATACTCCAGTGCACTACGTAAATAACAATGCATCGGTGCAGATAGTTATTTAGCGCATCGTAAAAGGGTTAAATTCAAAAACAATTACTGCCCATATTCTTAATCATGTAGAGACATCAGCCGAGAGAGAAGCATCAGGAGCATAGGGTTGACTTGTATAATGTTGTACGATATTGGGAGGCAAGGGAGTGGGTGAGGGATTTGTTTCCTGGGCATTTCTGTGAATTTTTTTGTCTTCATTTTAGCTGTAAAGACTTGAGTCTAAAGTATAGGCATTTCAATTGTAAAGACTTGAGTCTAAAGTATGGGTAATCTCTCAAAATTCTAATCTATAATAATTTGAAGCATGTTGTAGACTTAAGTATTTCGTGAACTCCCAACTAACGGGTTGTCTAGAGGAAAATTCTAATCTATATTAGTGTCTAATTAACAATTATGTGTGATTATGATGAAAATTTGAGTTCTTATGACCATGATGTCCACGATGAGAATCTTTCTCCATGGTTACCTACTACTGTTTGAATCTCTCTTCCCATATTGCCATCATGATCATCAATGATTATAACCTTGTGTGATCTGACTGTCAATGATCATAACCAACTTGCATGATCGTCAATAATCATAACTTGCATGATCTCACTGTCAATTATCATAACTTGTGTGATATCGTCGTCAATGATCATAAACTGTGTTATCTCATTGTCAATGATCATAACCTGCATGATCTCACCATCAATGCACATAACCTACATGATCTCGTCGTCAATGATCATAACCTTGATCTCACCGTCAATTATCATAACCATCTCTCAAAATCCTAAACTATAATCATTTCCCATTTATAATATAGTTAGGAGTTCACCAAATCCTTGATTCTACAACATACTCGGTCTAGAAAAATTATAATCTATATTACTAGAAAATAAAATTTTTGATAACCTTAAAAGCATAATGATACGTATATTTAAAAGACACCATACTAGTGCATATATAACACACCAAAGCATTGGGGGAATGCATCAATAATCACACTGTCACATGATTAAATAAAACAAATACACACCATCATAGGATTATTTCAAAAAATATACTCTGGTGTGTTTCATGGTATACTGATGCACAGGTCAACATACGTTCTCTTTTGGGATGCACCATGATAAGCTTAGTTTTAAAAAAATATCATTTTTTGTGCTTGTTAAAACCAGATGCATTGACACCGCTAACACTAGAGCGCACTATGAGATGGTTAAATAAAACAATTTACTCACCATTGTAGGATTATTTCAAAAAATATATGTCAGTGTGCTCCACAGTATACTAACGCACCCGGGGGAAACATTGCTCCAAAGGGAGCACTATGTTATGGTTATTTTTTTTTAAACAATTGGTGCCCTATGTAACACCAGACGCAATGGTGTGTTGGAAAATATATATGTCGGTGCACTCGATAGTAACTAGACACATGGTGCCCATTGTGTTTGTGTTATTTGTAAAAACTATTATCTGGTGTGCTACGCAAATAGTGTAACATCGACACACCGTGTTTGGGTTATTTGTAAAAAATACTATCTGGTGTGCTACGTAAATATTGTAGCACCAGTGCATTCAGTCATTGAGCACATTGGAACAAGGTTTAATAAAAAAAGTAAAATTCATTTTTTCCATTTTCAATGTTGTAGAGATCAAAAGCATCGGTGCCACTTTTTCCTCTCTAAAGCACCCTGTTATCGGTGATTTCCGTGCATTCCTTCCTTCCATCTAGTTTTGTGTGCAAGGATTTTGAATTTTTAAAATGGTGTGTTGACACCAAAAAAGTGAAACATGGATCTCTTCCTGCAAATAGGATGCAATTCCTTATTATTTATATATAGTTAATAATATACTAGATAGGTAGGACCCCGTATGTGAATAATGATGAATGATGCCTTGTATTTTTATGAGATCATGTCTATTTTTACAAAAATGACTCTACAGTTTTAAAAATTCGAAACCGCTTTCCAAGCGAAATGGGCAAATGATAGGCCTATTGGCGATTTAATTCAAAGGGAGAATATGTTGTTTTAACGAGAATCTTGGTTTATTTTTTTGCACATATATTTTGACTAGCTGATTTAAACTCCAAACATGGGATACATTTAGTTATGGCATATTGCACTTATAAATTCTTTTTATTATCATGGACATTGGTAAATTTTGAAGGGTGGCAATGATTCCCTAGAAATTAATGTGGGACATACGATATACTTTGTGCTAACTGTTAAGCATACACATAAACATTAAAACTTTATGGAAGGCAGAAAATTCAACTTTGTATTTGGTAACTATAGTGGATTATGCACTAGAGGTTTTGGTGCACTCGTACTAGGATATGGTTGATAGAGTTAATGTAATATATGACGTGCAATTATTGCACATGTCTCTAACCCTACCTTGAGGTCGCCATCCTTGCTTGGTTCGCATTTGGTTGATTTCTTTGGTTGGTGCTACCTCCGGTTTGCTCGACATTGGAAGAAATAGTCATGTTTTTCGTTTTCCTTGAACTCTCCATATAGGTATGAAAGATCTTATTGATCCATCCATGAAATATAGATCTACTCAGAATTAATCATAATGTTGGATCTTTCATTTTCTCACAGACTATGTTTTTCTGAAGTTTAATACATGTGGGTATCGACTGTGTAATGGCACTTAAAATGGAGGCTCTCCCTGTTAGTATTCAAGTGTTTCAAGTTGATTATAGTGTTCAGACTCCTTTCTGTTTGGATTATGTGATTGCTTATGTCTAGAATGAATACTACTCTGTTTCTATGCCTGTTAAAAAATAATTATGGAGAAATTTGCTTTGGTTTCACTCATCTCTGGTCATCAACATTTAAGGGTTTCGCAGTGAGATAAAACAATGGTTGTTTTCTTAATGGAATTACCTAGTCTTGGAATATTTGTAGCTCCTTCAAATTGTCTGTCAATTTTTTTTATATGAATGAATATATTTTATTACAACCGCCATGAGAGGTCTGTGGAAAGTTTGTGTTAAAGATGGTTAATTTTTTTTTTTGGTACAAACACTTTGTGAAGGTTTCACCTTTGCGTTCACCCAAACCTTGGTTCTTCTATTAATGTATGGGAATGGTGAGTTTCGAACTCTAGTCTTGATGAATGTTGTATGTGATTAACCTGATAGTGGGAAAATTTGTTATTTTCATGAAATATTGGTTCGTTGGTTGATTATCCATGGGGGTTTTGGTAAATTTTGAAAATTGTATAACGATAAATTAAAAGAGTGTAACGTCCCCATCATTATGACTACATGTGATGCAACACAAAAGTTTTTTTTTTTTAAAGAAAGATGGCAACAACGACAACAATTAAACAACGAAACTTGACGACGAACACAATGCACGCAGATCAGGCAACAGTAAACAACGAATTAGACACTAGCACATCAGACAATTGGACCAAACATGCGATAATTAATAGATAGATCAAAATGGCTACCCACCTGACACAAGCAAGACAACTCCTACAAGCTAAAGGAAAACATCAACCCCAGACACGACTTCTACGACAAATAACTAGAAACCTATACGGCATGTAAACCAATGCATTGAGGTGTTACAAAATCAAGTACCAACATCAATTACAATGAACAACGCCCACATCGGGAAGCACAGAATTCGGCCAGGTTATCCTTCCCCTTTATCCATCAGGGCGCACATTGATCCCCTCATCAGGAATCATGTCGTCACCAGGTGATAGGCATGACATTAACCATAGCGCAACACTACCTATCTAGGCCAATAACCCAAGAAAATCCAACACGCTAGGGTACCAAACTAACTGTTAGAATACAAGAATATTATATCCAAACACTCAAGCAACAAGTCGACAAGACGCAAAGGAAAACTGGCTACTATACAAGCATACATCACATTAAATTCCTGGCGCAACAAATTGTAAGGAAAACATACATCATTTAAGGGATGCAATTAGTCATCTATGAATTATTCCCTTTTGGTATCAATAATGAATTCACTAGTTAACATTAATGTCGCAGTCCGTTAATGTTCGTTGTCAACAATTAAAC
This sequence comes from Picea sitchensis, assembly GCA_010110895.2. Classification (NCBI taxonomy): domain Eukaryota; kingdom Viridiplantae; phylum Streptophyta; class Pinopsida; order Pinales; family Pinaceae; genus Picea; species Picea sitchensis. Next base: position 15,317 of record SNQJ01S0090045.1, on the reverse strand, counting down.
GTTGTCTATTCACATAAGTGAACTACTAAACAAAAGTGAACTATGTTGGACATTAATATATGAACTATTCAACATAATATAAATGAACTATGTTGGACATTAATATCTGAACTATTCAACATAATATAAATGAACTATGTTGTCTACTAAACATTTGACATTGTTGTCTAATAAATCATTATATCGTTGTTGTCTATATTATTGTGGTCTCTGGATAATTCAATCGATAAACTATTATTGATTATAATCATATCGTTGGGTCAATAACCATAACTATTTGATAAATAATATCATTGTGTAATAACATTTTGTTGTCAACAAAATTAAAAACTCTATCCATGATGATGCTATCAACAATATTTAAAATGCTATCAACAATATTTAAAACGTTATTTAAAATGTTGTCAGCAATATTTAAAATGATATCAACAATATCTAAAATGCTACGCTATTTAAAACGCTATCAACAATACTTAAAATGCTATCAACAATATTTAAAACATTATTTAAAACGCTATCACAATATTTAAAATGTTATCAACAATATTTAGAATGCTATCAACCATATCTAAAACGCCACGCTATTTAAAAATCTATCAACAATATTTAAGATGCTATTAACAATATTTAAAACACTATCAACAATATCTAAAATTCACAGTAACGCACAACCACCTACATGCAGCAACTACACACACAATTATCATTAAATTCGTTGTCAACATCTATGTACAACAACCACTACAACAAAGTAGATTGTTCTCCCACAAAATTTATGGGAAATCACTACCTAACAATATGTGGTTGTCTAGTTGGGATATCGTTGTCTATATAGAAGGAAATCACTACCATTCATGCACGTTTGTCATACCTATTATAAAATTTGTTGTCATACATATTATAAGATTGTTGTCAAAATATTTACTATAAACATATTAAATAAAAATGTTGTCAATAAAAAGTTTTTTATCAATCAAAAGAGGGATTTGTTTCCCTTAAATGTTGTATGTAAATCAAGGGGATTCACTACCATTAATAACGCAGGTATCAAAAATGAAATTCGTGAGTAAGTATATTGTCCATTCAATAAATTAAAATCAATGTGTAAATTACGTTTAAAAGCGAAAATTGAAACTCTACAAAATTTGATCTCCGCCCAACAAAATTGCAGTGAAAAATACGTTTAAAGGTGAGTTTAAAACTATAATAAAATAGGATCTATGCCCAAAAAAATCATAGAGATAAGTTCTATGATAAAACCAATGATAAATCTCTTGACTAACCTATTGATATCACCATCTAACAACCATTTCAAAGTCTATTAAAATGTATTCGCAAATGTAACAGGAATAATGCAACCACGAATTGTCATAATGCAAATATAAAGGGATTCACAAATAAAAAGGAATAAAGGGATTCACAAATGTAAAGGGGTTCGCAATAAAAGGAATAATGTAAATATAAATATAGAAAGAAAGAAATGATGAATTGTCATCGCAGAAGGACCAAATATATCAACCAGTAAGATGGCCAACAAACCTACTAACCTAATGTGATAATACAGATTAACAATTAAATTTTGTTGGTTTAACAATTAAAAAGGAGTCGTTGTCTAACATCAAAGTGGTAAATCACAATGCTAATCATTCATAAAGAAATCACAAATATAATCATTCACAAGGAAAGTGCAGAAGTAATCAATCACAAGAAAATGCAGAAGTAATCATTCACAGGAAAACGTAGAAGTAACAAATCATAGGAAAACATAGAAGTAATCAATCATAGGAAACCGCAGAGATTTATCATAGTTTAACAATTAAAAATGCAGAGTGTAATCAGAGTTTTAATCAATCAAGACGTAGAGATAAGGGATAGATAGTTGGGCGAAACATTTATCCTTCACTTACTATAAATGCACAGGAAAGAATGGCAGTTGAATCTATAGGTCTTTGAACATCGAAGTGACGACCATCAATTTGGCTCCTGGACGACTTCTCAGGAACAAACTAATAACTAAAGGGATAAGGGACAGAACATGAAAACACAAATTTCTTCATAATAATCAATAAAAAAAACACAGAGAAGCTATTGCAATAAGAGGTTGGGTTCTCCACGGGAAATCGATTCAGAATACAATGAACAAGGAGATTACAAATACCATAGGAAAGAAGGTGCAAGAAATCTCATGGCAATGAAATATTCAACCGAGCAAAGAAAAATAACATATGTAAATTAAATTTCAATGGAAGTAACAACTTTAACATGCCTACCTTAGCCAAATGTGAATTCTCTGAAGTTGTTGTCCCATCTGCACTTCGTCCAGCTCTCGCTTACCAACCGATGTGATCTCACGGGTACCTCCCAACCAATGCTAGGGGTAGTCTTCTTCCCCTTGAGCCCCCTGCGCCATAAAGGGGCCACACACACAATACCAGAGAACTACTAGCACCCAGTTCGCCTCGCAAGGTTGAGCTACCACTTGTTACCCGAGCTAGGTATCCCAACTACCACAAGAGAAGTTCAGTCAAGAAAACAATTCAGCAGCATAACATTATGCAAAAATATGAGATGCATACTCCTCCTCCTCCATCCTTTTTATAGAGTTTTATTTTTTTTGGTAATTAGTCTCCCAAATTCTCATTAAATTCCTTTTTTAGTTAATTAAATTGAAAAAACCTCCCATGTACACATGTCACCCATCCCCTAGTTTCACCAGATAATTAATTTTATTAAATAATTAATTACTCCTATTTCCCTCACCCACCTACAAGCATTCCTAAAAATGCTCCTTGGTGTCCCAATATTCCCTTACAAATATTAAATGACCTACGCCTTACTTAATTCCTAGTTGAGTTCAAAAATAACAAGTTCCCAAGGCAAGATTCCTTACTAAGTTAGACATTTAGTTTTTTCTTTATGTTTCCCCTTTTCTTTAGGTTTCCCCTTTTTCTTTAAGTTTCCTATTTCTTTTAATTTTCCCTCTTTTTCCTTTTTAACTAAAAATCAATTTAGCAACTGTATATAAAACAACCATTTACTCTTTTTCTTCTTTAATTAAATATTAATTTAGCAAGTGTAGATGAAACAACCATTTACCCTCTTCCCCCCCCCATTTTTTTTCTAAAATTAAATTAGCAAAAATAGATAAAAACAACCATTTCCCTTTTTAAAATTTTAATCCTCCATTATAATTTTGACTTTAATAAATAAATTTGAGTTTCTTACCCCCCTTCTTGTTACATGTTTATTTGTTATTATTATTATTTTTTTTGACCACATGTTCTACTTAGACCTGGATTTTAAATTCACTAAGTTGGGCAACATTTTTATTAGGGAAATTGTTTTTAAATCTTACTTATCACATGATTCATTTTAAGGTCATCTAGGTTTATTCACTTACCAGTTACTATCATTGCATTCCCTTCAGGATGCACTAGGTTCTCCAAGGGTGCCACTCGCCTCTTTATGTTTTCCTTGCACAACGTTCCCTTCAGGATGCACTACGTGCTCCAAGGGTGCCACTCGCCTCTTGAATGACTTGGTATACATCAAACCTCTGGAGTCAATACTCCGCCAAGTGATCTTGTGGGAGACTAAGGGAATCTAAGGAATAAGGCCCCTGACTTATTGCATGCCCTTTAGAATCAGCGTGAGAGACTATCACAGTCTTCCCTCACGACAATGTGGGTCTTCTCGAACTAGGTAATCGTTAACCTACAGTTCGAGCCATGGTGGGAGTGCTAGTAGGTTTTTCCAGGGTTGTTGCCACACCTCTCCCTCAAAGTCTCTTATTGTACTTCATGACCCCTCTACTCCATATGTGAGTCTGGTCGTAAAGTTATCATCAGCCTGCATCCATCAATGAATCATGTCAGCATAATACTCAATAATCAAACATCTAATCATATGTACATGTGTCACGTCAACAAAATTCAAACCCAACATTCCACTCCTTGACTCGATCTGGAGTCCAAGGGGTTTCATCGATGTCTTTGCATCTTCAATGTCTAAAGTTTTTCACACTCAGGAGAGCTCGTCCAATAGCATCTCTCTATGTAAATACAACCAAAATAACATATCATCATATCCATAATATCTCATAATCATAATCAAATAACCAATAGTATAATAATTCAGATCACTTGCAAGCAAGTGTCCTCAAATAATAAGTTTGTTCAATGCGCACAAGAGCGAGATGTTACATACACCCCCTCTTGGTTTAAACTTCGTCCTGAAGTTTCACAGTATATATGTGTTGAAACAATGTGTATCACAGTATCATAATTCTATCTATGAAGCAAAAATGGAGATTGCTTACGCATATCATATGCATCCTCCCAGGTCACCGAGTGTGGACTATAGTTGTCCCACTGGACCTCGACCTGATATACTGTTCGACGTCATAGTTGTCAAATTCAATGGTCTAGGATGTGGATTGGCTCAGCCGTGAGCGCACCTTCATCAGATACCTACAAGGAACTCATGTCAATAACATGTATAGGATCACTAATATAATGTCTCAAAATAGATACATGAAAAACATCATGCATATGCCTCAAAGAATTAGGCAAGGCTGGTTGAGAGGCCACATGCCCCTTCCTTTCCATAATCTTGAAAGTTCCCATGAACCTAGGAGAGAGTTTAGCACCCTTTACAAACTTGAGCGACCTCTTATGTGGTTTTAATAGCCAACTTCATAACTGCAATTGACACAATGTGCATCGACATAACTCTTTTGTCGATCCTACTCTTCCTTAATCATTTGTCTTATAGTTTTCATTTGATCTTCCATTTCTTGGATTGCTTCTAGAACCACCATGACCCTATCCTCAATCCAGTCCCAACTCAAAGGCGTTTGACATGGTGTCCCGTAAAAAAATTGGAAAGGAGACATCTTAATGGTTCTTTGATAACTGTTGTTATATGAAAATTCTACCAGTGGCAAGAATTCTTCCGAACGCTTTTGTTGGTCCATAACGTACATATGCAACATTTCCTCCAAGATTTTGTTTGTTCGCTCAGTCTTCCCATCTTTCTCTGGGTGATACGTGGTACTAAGGTTAAGTTGGGTTCTCAAGACCTCATGGAAACTAGTCCAAAATCATCCAGTAAACATCGATCCTCGATCAGATATAATCCTCTTAGGCATCCCATGCAACCTCACAATCGAGCTGATGAAAACTCTAGCTATGTTAGGTTCCTAATACATTGTACACATAGGAATAAAATGAACACTCTTCGTTAGAGTGTCGACTAACACAAAAATCGAGTCGTGTCTCCTTGCCATCAATGGCAATCCAACAATGACATCCATCGAAATGACCTCCCATTTCGATTCTAGAATCGCGTGTGGTTGTAGTAATCATGTTGGATGTCTATGTTCAGCCTTCACCTGCTAACATTCTAGACATCTTTCCACGTATTTGTCTATGTATGCCTTCATTCCTTTCCAGAAGAATAAGGGTTTACGGTCTTCCCTCATCTTCGTGACTCCCTAATGAGCCATGTACACTACTTTGTGAGCCTATTTTAGGATCAAAATCCTCAACTCGTCATTCGGTGGTATGTAAAATCAATTTTTAAATCTCAATAATCCTTCTTCATCCAATGTAAATCCTTCAAATCTTGGTACTATCAATGGTGTTTTGTCCGATAAAATCCTTGATCTCTTTGTACCAGTCATCACCGTGCTATAAAGTTAGAATCTTTTCATGTAGATTCGTCTGAAGAGGCATCACTGAAAATATGTGTGGTATCCGACTCAACGCATCAACCACTATGTTCATTGTTCCCTTTATGTAAGTAATCTTGCAATCATACTCACTAAGAAATTCCAACCAATGTCGTTGTCGTGCGTTCAAGTCGCTTTGCGTAAAGATGTGATGTAGTCCACAGTGGTTCGTGTTTAGTTCAAATTTGTGTCCAATAACGTAATGTCTCCAAACTCTCAAGGCATATACAACGGATAAAAACTCCAAATCATGCGTCACATAGTTCTCCTCATGCCTTCTCAACGTTTTCGATATGTAAGCGATCACTCAACCGTCTTGCATCAAGACTCTACCTAAGCCTCCCTTATATGCATCAGTGCATACAAAGAAGTCTGCATCCATGTCAGGGACCTTTAGTATTGGTGTCGTTGTCAACAGCTCCTTGAGCCTCTGAAATTACTCCGCACATTTCTCGGTCCAAACAAACTTCTTGTTCTTCTTTTGTAATTCCATAATCAGATTTGTTATCCTTTAGAAACCCTCGATGAATCGTTGGTAGTATCTCACTAAACCCATGAATATATGCACTTCTGGGACATTCATCGATGCATGCCATTCCATAATATCCTCAACCTTTGTTGGATCCATGACAATACCTTAGTCAGAGATGTCATTCTCTAAGTAATGAATCTTCGGTTGATGATTGCATATTCAAACTCAAAAATTAAATTCACTAGGAGCAGAGGTGTCCAGGATCTTTTCAAAAGCCTGAGGTGTCTAGGATTTTTTGAAAAGCCCGAATGAATCAGATCATCACGCTCTGTCTCCTATGAATTATCTTAAGCTACAAGTGAGGTCTCTTTCCATATTTTTGATAATTTTGGAGAGTGTCAATCCAACCTCATAAGTTTTGAGAAAAAACAATGGAAAAAAGTCTAGAATTCAGTTGGACGATAAGCTCTTTAAAACGACTACTATATAATTGACTCCCAATTCATTGTAATTGTATGTGTAAATTAAGATCCACTTGAATTACTATTAAATGAAATTTATTAATTTGGTTTAGCCAGAGTGGTTTTTGCTAAGGATTGTTTTTCCCATAGAGGTTTAATTTCCACAAGTGACGTGTTGAGATTTTAAATGAGTAAGTTATCCAAAAAATATCTCTTTTTACAAAATCTAGTTTACCATAGTTACCATCCTAAAAATGACAAGAAGTCATCACTTGTTAAATTGTTGGGCTGAAGAAAAAGATCTACCAAGGTAACGTACAAACCAAATTTAAGACTGGAAACTCACCTTCCCAATCTAGAGAGGGCTCTCTCTGAGACCTAGTCTTTCATAGATAATAACTTTGGACTATGACTAGATTTAGATGTTTGAGAAAAAACAAAATTCTAGTTCCACACGGAGGGATCTCCACCGTAGCTGATAAAGTTTCCTCCGTCACTTGGAAAGTGATTCCCGCAATTGTCATGCTGACCCCGATAAAATTGAGGGCGAACTACTTAGTTAGTTTCGTATTATATCCTTGAATAGTTTCGCAGAAACGCATACATCGAGCCTCTTCAAAAGATGCCCTAATCGTTGGGTCTTCATTTATTAACTCCAAATCCCGAGGTTCAAACCTCACGGTCATGCCACTTCTCACATTCTTTCTTTTGCTTTGGGAAGCTCCCACGATGCTCGTATATATTAACTTCACGTGCGTTGTAATGAATTGTAATGCCCTCTCTGCGTGGAAAATAAAAATGATGAACTTTGTAGAAACTACAAGAAAAGGTACCAACAAGAGTATTCACTGCCCAAGTGTTGCGTCTGAATTCTTGTTAACGTAAGAAAACACGCTATGTATGGAGAAAGATTCCATGCCATGACCCAAAAATACAAAAATGGAGCTCCCTTATGTATGCTTATGTGAATCGAGTTAGGGGATTTATCTCCTCCTTATCTTTTGCCTCCAACATCACCTGTAACCTTAAATCTCTAACCGTTTTTATTAAAGATAAGTTTTGTTTGTTCAAACTCTTCACATGTCTCAACAAAAATGCATTTCTTTTTAGTTTTGATTGAACACCGAAGAGGATTTCACATGCATTATCAACAACTGGTCTGCACCCTTTGAAATGTTCCATGATTTTTTCCTCTGACATCCTCTTTTTGTGACATCCCCCAAAAATAAAATATTTTTATGTGCTGGAAATTTATTTCCGTTTTTGGCAAATTCGAATATGGAATTTTTTTTCCATTTATGGCAATTCTTAATTTTGAATTTAATAATTGTTTTTAATTATTGTGACTGTTGGGAAGATATCTATTTGGACTCAACTAACTATTTGACTATGACCCTTGTATCACAAAAAAATATTTATATTAATTGTAGGAGGACAAATGGAACAGCCATGTTAAAATCAGTTGACCATGACTCCATGAGTGGGGAACATATTGGAAATGCCTCTGGACTAATTATGAGAAGTGGAAAACAGATATTTGGCCACTGGTAGCCCTTAAAAATCAGGGATTAAGAGAGCTGCGAAAATCCACAAACAAGGGAAAAAGACCTGTGCAAAAATTGATAAATAACATATGCGAGGAGGTAGGACACTGCCAAGTATGATGGGAAAGGATTGTGAGTTCTCTTGCTATTATGAGCACTGAAAATAAATTATGAGGCAAGGGGATAACTACTGAAAAATTTGAAATTATTGTTGAGGAGTCCAAGTTCGCCCTCATGGATTCATGGTCAGGCTAGCGGGTGAATCGAGCAAGTAGTTTTGGCTGCCCTGTTCTACGGTTGGGAGGAACTTGGTTGTTCCCTTTGTCTTCCCACGGATTTGATTTAGATATGTTGATATACCCATCTCTATTATGAATGGCAATGTTTCATCTGATGTCATGTATCTATTAAATCCGAACAGGAATAATTTCTATTCTCTCTTTTGAATGATTTTATATCTGATGCATTGTATTTGATTAAACAAAACTGTAACATTTCCCATTTTTCTATTCATTGTGAGGAATATATGTGAAGGAAATCCATATATATATGTATATAGTTGTAATACATCTACTGAAATGTTCACATCGATTTGCTGAAGTTTAGTTAATTGTTGCAGAAAATGAAGTTCTTTCGTGATTTTAATATGCCTGTCATCACGAAGATCGTAATGGACATCCCAACTCTAGAAAATTGTTCCTCATGTGCGTAAAATGATAGATGGATGCACCTGTAATTATATTTCTATAAGTAAGTAAGGAAGGGAGGAGATTAACGTCAATGGGGCAGATCCTCTCTATAGTTAAAACCCCAAGAAACTAAACTCAGATCCCTCAAAACATCATTTATAATGACCAACCTCTGATGGAATGATATTCTTATTCATGTATTTACATAGATGCACAGATCTAGTACTGTTGACATTTAATGCATTGATTAAAAGAGGATCTAAGTGAATATAATAGGAGTTACCTTTTACAGAAAAATGCTACCCTAATGTACCCCGTTTATAGATTTTATGTGTATAAGACTCATAAGATTAGACTTTTGGAATTCTGATAGATAAACGGATATTGAACCCTTCTACACCTATTGTCTAATAGAATGGAAGTAAGAACACCAGTATAGGACAAAGATTATGGAATTTTGAAAATAGTGTGAAAGATACAGTAGAAGTAGAGTACTCTCTTCCTTTGCATTTGACTGAAATTATAACCTTAGATTTTCAACAGAAGATTTTGCAATCTTCTAGTCCAACCTTTCCCACTTTTCACAGATTCGGGAGTTGTTGTGTGATGATGTTGGTTTCTGTACTCGTGAAACTCCGAACTCTGAAATCCTGAAGTGCTGGTCACTTTTTGTAATTCTGGGAATTGTTGTGTGATGATGTTGGTTTCTGTACTCGCGAAACCCCGAACTCCGAAATCCTGAAGTGTTGGTCACTTTTCGTAATTTCGGGAGTTGTTGTGTGATGATGTTGGTTTCTAAACTCATGAAACCCTGAACTCCGAAATTCCGAAGTGCCGGTTACTTTTCATAATTTCGGGAGTTGTTGTGTGATGATGTTGATTTCTGTACTCGTGAAACCCTGAACTCCAAAATCATGAGTGTTGGTCACTTTTCGTAATTTCAGGAGTTTTTGTTTGATGTTGTTGGTTTTTGTACTCGCGAAACCCCGAACTACGAAATCCTGAAGTACTGGTCACTTTTCACAAATTTCGAAAATTGTTGTGTGGATGTTTGGCTTTTGCACTAACGAAATCACTCTGAAATCCTGAAATGCTGGTCACTTTTTGCAATTTCGGGAGTTGTTGTGTGGATGTATGGATTTTGTACTCACAAAATCCTGAACCCCAAAATCTCGAAATGTTGGTCACTTGTCGCAATTTCGAGGTTGTTGTGTGTTGATGTTGGCTTCTGTACTTGCAAAATCCCGAACCCCAAAACCCCGAAGTACGGGTTCCACCTTTATTTTTTTCTTTTTAGAGGTTTGTATATGTTGATGTATGGACACTGAACTCGCGAAGTTCTGAGCCCCGAAAACCTGAAGTACGTGTCAAACCTTCCCTTTTCGCATTTCGACGGTTTGGACGTGTTGATGTTCGGTCACTTGAACTCGCAAGGTTCTGAACCCCGAAATCCCAATACACGGGTCCCACTTTCCTTTTCGCGATTTAGGAATTGTTGTGGTTTGATGTTTTGGATTTTGAAGTCGTGGGTTTCCAAACCCTGAAACACCGAAGTATTGAGGCCACGGTCTTCCAGTTCTTTTCCACATTTTTGGCAACCAGCATGGCCTCTTTGTTTTGTGTGTTCGACATTGGAAAATCGTCGAAACCCGTTTGATCACTGTCTTTCACAAAAATGTAGGAATAGGGTAGGAGTTATTGGTTATATGAACAACTCTCTAACACGGTAAGGAATGGACTAGTAGAATCAATGGAGAATATTCATCCGAGATAGAGACAAGATAGAGATAATAGATAATCATTATAAGTCACTGTGTGCATAGCATGACAAGTACAGAATTGGTTGCACATAAAGGTTTTAAACTAGTTTCATAGATTTTTAGCGTGATGTTTTTTTGAGTGTTGCTTGCCATGAAGACATGCACCTTTAAGTATTTCAAAATTTTCATAATTAGTTTATGGACAGAAATAAATCTTACCTTCTCTTAAATTATGAGCTTAAACGAAATGGAATTTCATCATGGAAAAAGAAAATTATGGTTATTTTTGAGGTTCATTACATATGGTATCAGAGCAAAAGTTACAACACTGGGCCTGAACAGGGCCACAATAATTTCTTAGTATATATTCTGATTTATGAAAAAAATAATAAATCTTGTGGTTACAGACAAAAATCCTTTTCTGTTTTGTGTTGAAAAATGACAGCTCAAGAAGGTGCAGAAATTAGGATGGAAGAGAATCTGCAGCAAGGACCTCCTAGAGATCCAAGACAGAAAAGTGATGGAAGCTCACCCACGGAGCTGTTGGAAACAATGAGGAACCTTATTGTTGAACTACAAGTTTTCAAGGCTGACAATGAAAAATTGAAGAAGGCACCGCATGAACAACAAGAGATAAATGAAGTCCTGCTGCGTAGTATAGTAACCAAGGAAAGACCAAAAGATGATAACCATGAGGAAGAGGTCAGCAAGAGGGCCTCCAAGAATTATGGTGCGAAAATAGAAAAAGGAGACAGTTCGTCTGAAGGGACACCTTTAGTTGAAGACAAAACCATACCAGACAAAAAAAGAAAAAAAACTGACCACCTTGAAGGAGAATTTAAAATGATTAAACCAGCTACTTTTGACAGAGAATCCAAGACAGGAGAAGAAGCTGAGGCATGGTTGTTGGACATCAAAAAATACTTCCAAATCTACAACTATTCTAGCAACATGAAGGTCAGAATGGCCATCTACAATCTGAAGGGGAAGGCCAACATTTAGTGGTAGGACCTAAAATTGGCCAAGGGCCTAAAGGAGAAATAGTTAGAATGGTTTGACTTTAATAAGTATTTCAAGAAACAATACATTTCTGAAATCTATTATGAAAGGAATATGAAAGAATTTTATGAATTATGACTCGGACAAATGACAATGGAGGAACTTATAAATAAGTTTTTGGAACTATTAAAGTTCATACCATACATCCGGGAGGACAAGGTAAATATTCATCGATTCTTAAGCTGTTTACCACAGGCTTACCGGGACAGAATTGAGTTTGCCATCCCCAAATCCTTGATTGAGGCATTCAGGAAGGCATGAATGTACTATGATCAGTATAAACAGTGGGTAGAGTTTCCCAAGACCTGGAAGGATAAGAAGTAAGATGGAATGCACCAGCAAAAGAAGGGATACCATCCATCTCCTTATCAGAATGCAACAAAAGTTTCCCAAGAAAGGATTTTCACTCCAATCATCCAAATACTCAAGGTAGAGGTAAACCGATAAACCTAGGAACGAAGAAGTTTGGGGACAACCCCCGCGAGCCATTAAAGTGTTGGGAGTGTGGAGAGCCTCATCTAAGGAGAAATTGTCCACGTTTAATTGCAGCAAAGAGAACTGTTGTCCACAATTTGTAGGAAGCCACGACAATGGGAGACATGGGCAGAAGTCTGCATCGGATAAATGCAGCCATAGATGGTCGACAAGATGACCACCAGTCCTCAATGGTAGAAATCGAAGGTAAAATCCATGACACTTGAATCCCTGTTTTAATTGACCCTGGAGCTATGTTATGTTATATTACTCCCGATGTAGTAGAGTTGAATAAACTTAAGAAACAAAATCACGAAAAATATTGTCTTGTACAACTAGCAACAGGCGCTAAAAGAAAAGTAGTTAACTTTATTCCTAATCTTGAGTTCAACTTAGATGGTCAAAAGATAAGGACCAATCTGAACATCCTACCACTAGGATCTTATGATGTGATTATTGGGATGGATTGGTTGGAACAACACAAAGCAATACTAGATTGTTATACAAAGATACTTAGCTATAAAGATAATTTTGGCACTGTTAGAATAGCCCAAGGCATACCAAAACCTGTATCAGTTAGACAAGTTTCAGCGATGCAACTCAAGAAATGTATTAGAAAGGGATGCCAAGTTTACGCCATCCAAGTGACGAATCTATTAGAAAAAGAAGATAAGCCCAAGTTAGAAGACTTTGCTATACTACATGAATTCAGAGACATGTTTGTTGATGAGCTACCGGAATTACCTCCTAGGAGAGAGATATATTCCTCCATAGACTTACTACCCAGATCAACCCCCATCTCAAAATCACCCTACCAAATGAGTCTACCAGAACTGACAGAATTAAAAATACAATTACAGGAATTGTTGGACAAAGAGTATATCAGACCAAGCGTATCGACATGGGGAGCACCGGTCCTCTTTGTGAAAAAGGAAGATGGTACTCTAAGACTATGTATGGATTATAGACAAATGAACAAAGTGACCATTAAGAACAAATATCCCTTACCCAGGATAAATCATCTGTTCGACCAAGTTGGTGGGGTCAAGATCTTCTCAAAATTGGATTTACGATCTGATTATCATCAAGTTGGGATAAAGGACTAGGACATAAACAAAACAACTTTTTGAACAAGATACAGACACTATGAGTTTGTAGTCATACCTTTCAGACTCATTGATGCACCGACCACATTTATGTGCTTGATGAACAGTATTTTCAGCCAGTACTTAGACAAGTTCGTAGTAGTATTTATTGACGATATTTTGGTCTATTCTAAAATGGATGAGGAACATGATGAACACCTAAGAATAGTTCTACAAGCACTAAGGAAACACAAACTATATGCAAATTTCAACAAATGTGACTTTTATCAAAAGAAAATACAATATTTAGGACATGTCATTTCCTCGGAAGGTATTGTCATAGACCCAGAAAAGATAAAAGCCATTATGGAATGGCCAGTACCTAAGGATGTGGTAGATATCCGGTAATTCATGGGAATCACCGGATATTATCGCAGATTTATAGAAGGGTTCTCCAAGATAGCCTACCCTATCACGTCATTACAAAAGAAAGGGACCAAGTTTAATTGGTCGCAAAAGTGTCAAGACAATTTTAACAAATTAAAAGAATTATTGACATCAGTGCCCATTTTGAAGGTAGCAGACCCAGATAAAGACTTCACCGTATGCGTTGATGCAAGTAAAGAGGGACTAGCTGGTGTTCTAACTCAGGAAGGGCACGTGATTTTCTATGAGTCCCAGAAATTAAAAGAACAAGAGAGAAATTATGTTACTCATGACTTAGAATTGGCAGCAATAATACATGCCTTAAAAATGTGGCAACACTATATAATGGGCAGGAAATTCTTACTATTGACAGATAATAGTGGGGTGAAATACTTGTTTAACCAACCAGATCTTAATGCAAGACAAGCAAGGTGGTTATCTTTCTTGAGGGAATTCAACTTCGAGGTCAGACATATCAAGGGTAAGGAAAATAAAGTAGCAGATGCTTTAAGTCGCATAATCCATGGGTTATTTGAGATAAATATCAGTAGGGCAGAAAGTGATCTGGAACAAAGAATAAGAATGATAGGTGTTAATGACGGAAATTACACTAAGATGATGGAAGAAGTTCAAAATAGTATCTCAAACCTAGATAAACAAGATATAAGTATAGAGAAGAAGGGACTTTTAAGATTTAAAAACAGACTGTACATACTGGATTCAGCAGAGTTAAAATTAACTATTTTATAAAAAGTGCATAAGAAACCGTATTCGAACCATCCAAGTTACCAGAAGAAAATAACAACACTCAGAAAACTATTTTACTAGCCTAACATGAAGGGCAAAACAACAGAGTACTTGGCTAGGTGCCAAGATTGTCAGCAGGTTAAGGCCGAACACTAGCATCCAACCATCCTATTACAACCACTACCCACTTGTGCATTTGGTTCAAATTTCGATGGCGCGTTCGACACAATTTCCACTTTCTATTATTGGAATACTGACAAACCTCGGACCCCCTCAAACGTCATTTCACATGACATCATTTTTTCGACGACCTAGTTTTCGTCTATATTGCGACATTATATGATGCCACATGTCATCATAAATTGGATTGTCCAGCCCCATATTGACGTCGTAAGACCGATGTCTAGGGATGTTTCAAACGTGGCAATGCCGACGTGTCAAATGTGGCAAACGGGACGTTTCAAGCGTGGCAAGACCGACGTTTCAAACATGGCAAGTGAGACGTCTCAGACATGGCAAGAGAGACATTTCAAAGGTGGCAAAAGAGACATTCTTAAGGTGGCAAGAGAGACATTTTAAAGGTGGCAAGAGATACATTTCAAAGGTGGCAAGAGAGATGTTCTGAAGGTGGCAAGACCAAAGGGACAAGGTATTATCTCCAACATGGTTGCTATGGGAGCAACACTCTTGGACATGGCAATAATGACATCCATCAGGTGGCAACAGTGACGGCCTAGAGTTACTAGCTCCTACGTGGTTTCTATGGGAGAAACAATCTTGGAGGTGGAAAGAGAGACGTCTTGGACATGGCAATAGCGACGAGAAGAGAGTGAAAGACGTCACAATTGCCACCTTTGTGTAGGTATTAA